>CABHPH010123871.1:31333-55239 GCA_902168325.1 Peromyscus nudipes
ATTGACCAATAAGCAACATGTTTGACATACAGACCATCCCACAGCAGAGGAGTCTGAGGAGATGCCATGAGATGCAGAGTGAGTTGGATAAAAAGTATGTTTATGAGGTAAACAAGCCTCTGGGCAACACATAGATTAATAGAAATGGGTTAATTTAAGTTATAAGAGCTAGCTAGAAACAAGCTTAAGCTATCAGCTGAGCATTCATAATTAATATTAAGTCTCTGTGTGGTTTTTTGGGGGAGTGGCTGGTGGGACAGAAAAGTCCACCTACAAATGGTGCCAAATGTCTGGCATCCACATCCACATAAAACCTGAAAAAGCTTTTTAAAAAGGTTCTAAACACACAAAAATGAAGCCAAATGTGGCTTCCTAGTCTCATGTCTCTCATGCCAGCCACAGTGTGGAAATGCATCTCTCAGCAGCTGCCCGTGGAATGGAGCCAACCAACCGCCATGCGCTACCACCATGCACTAAGCTGAGCGGTGCCGGGGCGGACACAGCAGTCTAAGACTTGTCTCATGTAATCAAAGACTAACACAGATGCTCAGTAAAGACAGATCCAGACGGAAAGAAACCCCTCTACATGGGTTACAATGTGTTTAAAAATATATATAGGCTTTGGGGAGAAAAAGTATATACAATCACAGATTAAAAACGGTTTAAAAATAATAAAGTCCTTAACAAGGAATAAAGTAATAAAAAATACAATAAGCCACACAAAGATGGTAAATACACAGAGAGTCTGGGTCCTGTATGTTACTGTATTATCTTTACATTTCCTGATTGCTAATGAATCAACAACAGCTGCTAACACTCACTGAATTATGAAAACTGTTGGATAAAACCAACCTACATATTTTAAAAATGTCTTTACTTCAAAATGGAAGTCAAAAGATATGTTGCATTGAGGAGGAGGTTATGCTTTTATTTCCACAGGAAATGAGAGGTTGTAGATTCATTCCAGGTTGATATGGATCCAGTTTGATCAAGGAAGACCCCCTGAAAATCCTGGCTATAGACATAAAGAAATAAACATAGAAAAACTACAAACATGTAATGTATATTTTACCTGCTCAAACATAAAACAAAAGATCATCTTTGGCTAATTTGTGTACAACACACAGTCTATACTTATATTAATACACACATGTATGTTACCTTTAAAAGTTTATGTATTTTCAGAGCAGGGAGACCAGACACCAATAAAAATGGATGGCCCAGGTGATCCAGCATCCAGAACAGCTTCAAGGCTGAGATGGTCCAACCTCACAAACTACTCTGGTCAAGATTTAACAATTATCCTGATTTTCTCAAGGTTCCCCCAAAGATAACAACAGGAAGTAGTCTAGAGAATGATACTCACATTCCTAAGAGATGGGATATGGGTGGGTTTTGGCTATTGAATGGATTATGGATGTTTGTCATTGTTTGGGATGTAGGGTTGGTTATAAGTTGTTATTGATCCTACTTAAAAAAAAAAAAGCTAAACAAAAGAGTTAAATTCAAAGATCTCTTTCTAAAGGAAAAAAGGGGGCTATGATATAGAAATGAGGAGGAAAAGGGGTAGATTATTGAATGTGGTGATATATTGTGTACCCTAATAAAATTTGGCTGAAGATCAGTGAGCAGAACAAGCCACTAGATTAAACATAGAGGCCAGGAAGTGGTGGCATACACCTTTAATCCCAGGAAGTGATGGTTGGGCAGAGAAAGGTATATAAAGCATGAGGAGATAGGAACTAAAGGCTTTTCAACAGAAGTGTCCTTTTCAGCTAGAGGCTTTTTCAGGCTGAGGAGTTGGTGAGGTAAGAGGTAGTGGCTGTGGCTTGTTCCTTTGTCTCTCTGATCTTTCAACATTTACCCCAATTCTGGCAGCCACCAGACAGACAGATATGAGAAGCAGAGAAAGTAAGATATACAGAAGGAAAGAAAAGTAAAAAGCCCCAAGGCAAAAGGTTGATAAAAAGAAACAGGTTAAGTTAAAAGAGCTAGCTAGAAATGAGCCTAAGCTGGGCCGAGCATTTAAAACTAATAATAAGTATCTGTGTCATGATTTGGAAGCTGGTTGGTGGCCCTCCCCAAAAAAACTGACACACAAAAACAAAAAAAATCCTGAGCTTGTGATATGATAGGAGTAGTCAGTGCTTTACCAGAGCTAGATTAATAGCTTAAAAGAACTTCACTAATTAGTGTTAAAACTCTGAACTTTTGAAGTCTTAATATAACAGTAACAGGGAGGGAAAGAAATCTGAAACATTTTTTATTTTTCACATACCTTAAATCACTTTCTAAGTTCTTTACAGCTTACTTTTTACACATCTTAAATCACTTTCTTAGACCTTCAAAATTTACGTAAATTTCAAACTTTTTATTTCCATCCAGTCATTTACCTTGAGACAAAGGTGGTTGGTTGATTACCGAGAACCCTCATTGCAAAGCAAATTCCTTTAGATAAAGGAATAGTTAAAAGTTACATTGAAACCTGTTTTGTGAGTTTATCTTTTAGTGTGCAGTCTGCCAGCAAGGTAAACTGTGTTTGCAGCTGGCTTTCTCAGGAGGAGGCCTAGTAGCTCTAGAAAAGTGAGGCCTGGTTTTACCTATGAAAAGAACTGCAACTGTGGGGAAGAGCTGGATGCCTGCCCCTGCTGCCAAACTGACAAAGCTACAGTCAGTGATCTGACAATGATGAAGTATAGCCGGAAGTATAATCCAAATGACCTCTGGAGGGACTCTGGCTGGCTTGAGTGTGGCGAGCATGGCTCTGGCAGGCCTTGCTCTTCTCTCCCATTCCCTCTGCCTTGCTAAAAACTGTTAGATTACATTCTTAAGGCTAGCCATCAAGGTCTATTCCCTTATTTGGCCACTTCCTTCTTATGCGGCTGATGACCAAGGTCCAGCTATCAAAGTATCAAGGTCTAGCAATCAAAAGCCTCCTTTGGTTTACCTAATTAACATGCCCAATCAAACTATATCATCAAATCCTAGCCCATTCCAACACAGATCTCCCCTTTCTTCTCTTCTTATTTTTACACCTGCAAGGTCATTTGCTGCTGTTTTTCTGCCTGAATCAGAAAGCAGTCACTTTAGCTTTTCTTCCCCATTTAATAAAAGATCTCTCTGTGAAACCACATTTGGGTGTGGTTTGTGCCTAATCTGGGGTCTGGGAGGGACCCCCCCCCAACTGTGTGTGTGTGTGAGGTCTCCTTCAGCCTCTGTATCAATTAAAATGACAGAGACTTACTGGCTACCTGGACAATTACCCAAGACTCCCATGGTCTCAAGGGGTTTGTTGGAGGGCAGAAGTAGTCACTTTAGCTCTTACACAGGATACCATTAAATCTTCAGCTGCTGCACAGGGCAGCATTGGCCTTTAGCTGCCAGGAGGTCTGTGAGATTTTCCCGTGTTGGAGGAACTTGGGGAAACTGACATACTTTGATGAGGCAGAACAGGGCAGTCAATCCAACAGTGTCCACGGTTTTGTCAGGGCCCTGGCAATGAGTGAGGTCTGAGGCAGTTCTTTGCCCATTGGTTAGCATTACCACAATCCAAATGGAGTCATCTATGCCCAATCACCTTCCTAGAGACCTTGGGATCACCAATGAGATCTATTTCTATTTCAGGGAGCTTTTTTCATTAAACACTTTAAATGACATATTCAGCAGCTCTCTGAAGAGTCTGAGGATCATTATCTATTAAACATATGTGGTGATTTGAAAGGAAATGGCCCCCAAAACGAATGGCATTATAAGGAGGTGTGGCCTTGTTGGAAGAAGTGTGTCATTGTGGGGATGGGCTTTGAGGTTTCCTAAACTCAAGCTATGCCCAGTGTGGCACACGGTTCACTTCTGTTGTTTGCAGATCAAGATGTAGAACTCTCAGCAACTTCTCCAACACCATGCCTTCCTGCATGCCACCATGTTTCCCTCCATGATGATAATGAACTAAACTTCTGAAACTGTAAGCCACACAAATTAAATGTTTTCTTTATAAAAGTTACTGTGCTCATGGTGTATCTTCACAGCAATTGAAACCCTAAATAAGTCAGTATACCTGATTTTAAAGAAACTTTATTTGTTCTTAGTTACTTGCTTTAGGTTTAACCTTGAAATACACAGAGGAGGCTAAATAAAGCTTGTCATTGTAAAGGAATTACATTTTTACTTATCATGACTATGAGCATAGTTCTGAATGCATTAAATAATTTTATTTTAATTATCTTTAACAGTTTACAACAAGTTAGTAACTTCCATAAGATTAAGATTTTACAGACACTTCCATAAGATTAGGAATTTTATCCCTATCAAGTTTGAGCCTTAAAAATCTGAATTGAAGATTCTTTAGTCTTATATAATATTAGAAGGACCAGCCTTAATATTATACATCCCAGGGGCTCAGGAAAGAGAACTATGAACAGCGAGGACTATTTTTGGGAAATAGAATCTCAGCACACCAAGCTCTATAGTCTACTTGCTTTAATTCCTCTGGGATAATACCTTACTTACACAGCTTCAGTTCTGTTCTTGTGCCTAGCTCCTTTCTTACCTGATTTCTCTCTATATTATCTTCTGCTCTCTCTAAGTTCTATCTTAATTCTCTTATCTTAATTCTGCCTCGTCTAGGTCCTTCTCATCTTGTTCTTACCCAGCTTGTACTTCCCCATCTGACTCTTCCTCATCTTCCATCTTGTCCACACGTTCTCTCTGGTCAAAATCCTCCTTATCCCTCTTTGTTCTCCATCTCTAAGTTCTCCCAGTTCCCCCTAAGTCTCTCCGGAGTCCAGTTATAAACCCAAGCAATAGCAATCCCCAGGTCGAGCAAGGTCACCAGGCTTGAATTCTATGGGGTCATAAAGGTAGGTAAGAATTTTCTCAGGCAGTGACCATCAGGCTTTCTTATATGACCTAAAAAATGGAGTGGTTAAGGGAGGAAGTCAGCTGAGAGCTAATATCAGTTAGTATATCAAAAAGGGAATTTATGTGCTCAATCTATATTCCTAGGAGTGGTTACATAAAAAGTTAGGGGTCTATAAAGTTAGTAAGGCTGTAAGAAAGGAGGGTCCAAGATAAATTGTGTAAAACTATTACTTAAGGTCCACCTGACCTAGGCGTGTCTCCTTATGGGATTTATCTTAAATCAGGAGACTAGCTTGTTGTGATCTGGACTTTTATTTCTGTTAGTTCTAGAATGTAGCTAAGAGAGATATCTGATTCCAGTGCTAAAAGAGGGGAAACAGATGGGTTAGGCGGAAGAAAGCCTTTCCTGGGGCTGTTCTCCAAATACCTTGAATGTATATGTCCAGAGAGTGATCAGTCCATACTGTTTGCTCTTCTTCTTCTTCTTCTTTTTCTTCTTCTTCTTCTTCTTCTTCTTCTTCTTCTTCTTCTTCTTCTTCTAAAGATTTATTTATTTATTATGTACACAGAAGACGGTGCCAGATCTCATTACAGATGGTTGTGAGCCACCACGTGGGTGCTGGGAATTGAACTCAGGACCTCTGGAGTGCTCTTAACCTCTGAGCCATCTCTCCAATCTCTGTTTGCACTTCTTAGGGGAAAATCAATTGGGAAAACTATGAAGGCACACATTTTTCATAACATAAGACAGCTGATATATAACAAGCCAAATAACACCCAAAGCTCCTTGGAATTTGGTTTCCTCTGAAAGAATTCCTTAATCCCTTCAGGTAGTGGTTTTGCCATAACCGGCTGAGTTCTTATGATATTTTCCTGTGGCCCGCAGAACTTTAGCATCATAATAAAACTTTAAACTGTAAATACAGTCCACAGGGAAACTGGGAACTTTCCTGATCCTTTTTTTTATTTTTTATTTTTTGTTTTTGTTTTGGTTTTTCCAGACAGGGTTTTTCTGTATAGCCCTGGCTATACTGGAACTCACTGTTGCAGGAATCTTAAAAGTTCTTATTAATAAAATCAAACCTGAGCCAGGTATTGGGGTGAACACTGGAAGGTCAGAGAGACAGAACAAACCACAGCTAACCTCACCTGGCCAACTTCTCGGCTGGTCTTGTTTCCTCAGACTGGAAAGCCTCTGAGTCCTCATCCAGAATGGGTCTCAGCTGAACTGCTGCTAGAAGCCTGAAAGCTTAAACAGCCACATGCTTAACCAGGCCAAATGCTTCTCCAGGCCAAATGCCTCTAGTTTCTGGTCCTCACGCCTTATATACCTTTCTGCTTTCTACCATCACTCCCTGGGATTAAAGACTGGCTTTCTGGGATTAAAGGCTGTGTCACCATGCTTGGCTGTTTCTAATGTGACCTTGAACTCACAGAGATCCAGAGGGATTTCTATCTCTGGAATGCTAGGATTAAAAGCATGTGCTACCACTGCCTATCCTCATGTTTAATATTGTGGCTGCTCTGTCTCTGACCCCAGGTAAGTTTATTAGCATGCACAATATTTGGGGGAATACAATACCACAACTCACTTTGTAGACCAGGCTGGCCTTGAACTCAGAGAACTGCCTGCCTCTGTCTCCCAAGTTCTGGAATTAAAGACATGCACCACCACCATCCAGTTCCTGATCCTTTTAATAATGCACCATTACAGAATATCAGTTTCTCATATGATTTAGTTTGTCTAAGTAGCTAAAGCTTAGCAAAGTTAGCAAAGACAAAGAGGATAGACACTTATCTTCAAGTCAGTTACTGTTAACCTCAGTAGATCTTGTGAATTTATAAACTTTATTTGTCAAACATATATTGTTTATTATTTAAAAATTTCTAGAAGCCTGGTGTTGAACAGTTAGCAAAGACATAAGTGGTTAGACATACATCTCTAAGTCAGTTTCTGTTCTGTTAACCTCAGTATACCTTTATAATCTTAGAAATTTGTCCTCATAAAAAATAAGCAGAGAGTTCAGTAGGTCTAAGAAGTTTTATGGTTGTTGCCTCAGTTGGTTTATACCACATGGTCATCTTAATCAAGACAGTGGTGAAGTTACATTGCATGTACTTTTTGAAACTTTTTTGCGGGGAGCACAGGGGGTTGAGACATGGTTTCTTTGTGTAGCCTTGGCTGTCCAGAATCTAGCTCTGTAGACCAAGACAGCCTCAAATTCACAGAGCTCCACCTGCTTCTGCTTCCTGAGTGCTGGGATTAAAGGCATGTGCTACCACCACCTGGAGCATGTACTTTGTTTTTAACCTTAGTAAAGGTGATTGCCAGCAACATGGTTGCTTCCATCCTCATGAGGCCATTAGCCAAGATGGAGGAGAGCCACATGGTTGCTATTTAAAAACATCTATTTTCCTAAACAAGAGCTGAATCACATATAACATGCTATAGCAAATTATCTTTTTCCAGCTGTCATTTTTTCTTTTTCCCCAACACAATATTTTTATTAATTATTTGGGAATTTCATACAATGCACACTGATCACACTTACTTCCCATTCCTCCCAGGTTCATTCCCCCTCTTCCTTGGCACCCTCCAAAACCAACCAAACAACCAAACAACCAACCAAACAACCAACCAACAAAACCATCAAGTCCAATTTGTGTTGCCCATGTACTCATTGGAGCATGGTCAAACTCCTAATGGCCAGTCCCTTAAAGAAAATTAAGTCCTTCCCCATCTCCCCCACCCCACTCCACCTGCCAGAAGCCATCAATTGTGAAGAGCTATGCTTCAGCATCTTTATCATATTTTTTTAAGGACTCTCTTCAATATTTTCCTGTCTGGACTATTCCTTTTTTGGGGGGTAAGGGGGTTTGTCATAGTGTTGAGGTATCCAAGGCTCCAAATCAACCCAAGCAGGCACAAGAGTCCATACAAAGCAAGATCTTTATTGAATTGGATAGCAAAAACTGACCAGTCAGGGACAACAATACAGACTTGGGAGCTGACTGTGTCTCCGAATGTTCATTTGGGCAAGTATTTAAGCAGAAAAACCAAAAACATCTGTGCCAAGTTACAGTTACATTTTTCACCAGTCAGGATTCAGGGATAGGGTATTTTCCTAGGAACATCTCCTTGTGGTACACTTTTCTTGTCCTCATTGGTTGGCTTACTCAATTGTGGCGAGGTAACTTGCCTAGCATTCATGTCTCAACTTGCCAATCAGGATGTCAGTTACCCAGGGAGGTCTGGGGAGGTCTTGGGAGCTTAAACTTTATTTGACCCTTATTCAAAATGGAAGTTCTATCCATAATGGCTTCAGTTTGGTTTCTTCTTACAGTAGAAACCTTCAATGTCTCTCATTCGCAGTCATGAATCTGCAGTCATTGATACCACTGCAAAAGACACTTTCTTGCTTATAGCAGTTGGCGGCATCACTGATCATGGACTTCTACATGGTTTCTGGTGGCAACCCAGACCACGGACATCAACCTGGTCCCAGGTAGCAGTATGGATCACTGACGTCAACATGTCCTTCAGTGGCAGCACAAACCATGAACATCAACATCTCTGGTAGTAGCCCTGATTGTGGACCTCAACAGGGTCTTTGGCAGCATCATGGACCATGGACATCAACATGACTTCCAGCAGCAACATGGAACACAGAAGTCTTTCAAGGAGGTTTAATCCAGAAAATGAACTATTTTTCATCTTAGATATGTTGTTGTTATTTAGAGTCAGGGTGATCATGCAGTTGGGCAGTGTGTCTAGGGGTAGGACCTGCTTGAGCTCCTGGTTCTGTACACCCCCCTGCCTTTGGTGCCAGATGCCCTGCCAGTATCCTGGGCACAACCATTATGTTTGCAGCCTGAGGACAGCGCCACTACCCTGTGCTCTCCCCCCTCCCCCAAAGCAGGGTGAGCAGAATGAACATCAGCAGCAGCTGTGACTCCGTGTTGCAGGCCAGGCCTGTGGGCTTAGCAGGTTATGACATGCAAGGGGGGTTGGCTGTTAACGTGAACCTCTGGGCAGCCTGAAGAGTGGTCCTACTTGGCAACGGGACATGCTCCTTTATCACATACCCATACCTGTCTTTGCTGCTGCATCTCTATTTCTACTTTTCTCAGACTCCATTCTGTTCTGCCATATAGTTTTTCAGTTCCATGAAACCATTTTTTAAAAGCATCTTCTCATAAAACCTGCCTTTTTAGTGGGAGATACTGTGAGTGCCATTGCCATGTTTCCTCTTGAAGCCTCCATAGGTCTTTCAGGCTCCTCAGAGCAGCTCCATCCATGGCTGCTTGGATACTGGCAGCTGCCTCCATCTCAAATTATCTTTCCCCACTATGCATATTTTTAAACTTTAAACTTTTTGTTTCAAGTTTTATGCTAAATTTTTGTTACAGATTTTTAGCCATACCCAATGAATTTATGAATCCTGAGATAGTTTACAGCATAGTCTTATGTAGCATGAATCGATAGAAGATCTTATTAATAAAAACAAACCCAGGACCAGTTATTGGGTTAAATGCTGGAAGATCAGAGAAGCAGAACAAGCCACAGCCACCTCACCTTGCCAATTCCTCAGCTGATCCTGTTTCCTCAGACTGGAAGCTTCTGAGTCCTCACCCAAATGGATCTCAGCTGAACTGCTTCTCGAAAGTCTGAAAGCTTAACCAGACTAGTTCCTTGTTTTCACACCTTATATACCTTTCTGCCTTCTGCCTTCACTTCCTGGGATTAAAGGCTCACTTCTTGGGATTAAAGGCATGTGTCACCATGCCTGGCTGTTTCCAGTGTGGCTTTAAACTCACAGAGATCCAGATGGATTTCTGCCTCCCAAGTGATAGGATTAAAGGCGTGTGCGCCACCATTTTCTGGCCTCTATATCTAGTGGCTGTTCTGTTCTCTGACCCCAGATAAGTTTATTAGTGTACACAATATTTTGGGGAACACAATATCACCACAGTCTTAAAAGGTTTTTTTTTTTTTTTTTTTTTTTTTTTTTGAGAGCCAAGAGCAAAGAAATTGTAGAGAGCCACCCAGGGTAATCCTACCGTGGGTCCTGATCAGGAACTGCCTCAGCCCTGGGTGGATGGGCAGAATTAGTTTGATGAAGCTTCTCTGCATGTATCCAAGC
This sequence comes from Peromyscus nudipes, assembly GCA_902168325.1. NCBI lineage: Eukaryota > Metazoa > Chordata > Mammalia > Rodentia > Cricetidae > Peromyscus > Peromyscus nudipes. The sequence goes on from CABHPH010123871.1 coordinate 41,335, forward strand.
CTGCCCCAAACCTGTCTATGCTCCTCAGGAAGTAGGTTATTAGAAAGGATCATGTATGTATCATGAAAGGTGAGACTGTAAGATTGGGTAATATATTGGAATTGTTTAATAAAGGAAGTAGAATTAGAGATATAAGAACCCAGTTTTTTCTCTATCTAAGAAAGTTCTGTGAGGAAGAAAGGGACATGAGCCTTAACCAGTCCATTCACCAGGGCCACCTCTCACAAAGGGAGAATGGTGGCCGGGTTGGTGTGGCTGGAGTCAGGTCCCTTAGCAGCCTGAGAACAAGTGACAGGAGGAGTGAAGGTGGGAGCCAACGTCGGGTGGCTGGAGCGGCCCCGTGTCAGAGAGGAGGAGGCGTTAGTGGAGGAGCCAAAGGGGCAGGCACCTGAGGAGTGGGGGCGGGAGGGTGGATAGGCAGAGGCTCATTGCAGGGTCCAGAGCAGGAGTCAGAGACTCCTCAGGTTCAGGGTGCACAGCTAGGAGCACGTGGGCAGGAGAATAAGAGTCAAGAAGAGAGGGTTTAGAGCTGAGGTTTAAAAAAAAAGCTTGAATGTAAAGTAACTCTTTCCATTTGCCCATTCACTGGCAGAAGTTAGATAATTCTTGTAAAATATCGGGGTCCAGTGAGCCACTAGGTAGCCATTTTTTATTGTTATCTAAGGGATATTTAGGCCATTTTTTAGTGCATAGGCGGACAAGCTTAGAGGTTTTTAAGTAAGACATTAAGCTGAAAGGCTTATGAGTTTCTAGAAGACATCCCAGAAGAGAGGTGGGACTAATGGGGCTGGAAGCCATGTTTCCCATGGCTGTGGCAGAGAGAAAAAATAAAAAGATAAACGTGATCCAAGACTACAATCTCAGGTGTCTCCAAGATCCCAAGATCAAGCGAGGATTGGCGATTGGCACAAGTCATTCAATGCTTCATAAAGCTAGAGAATGAGGTCTGAGGCGTATGTAGATGGAGGATGAGGGTCTGACAGGGAGAACGGTATCTCAGATCACAATCCTGGGGAATGGCTAAAGATTTAAGCCTGGGACTGGGGCCAACCGTAGCCAATGAAGGCCATGGATGGGGGCTCCCCCAGTCCCAAGGACACCAGAGGGACGGTGGAAGATTGATGGTCATTTCCACGGATCTAGGGAACTGTTTACACTGGCTGGTAAAGGGTAAACTCGCCAATCAAAGCAGCCGGCGTTATGCAGAGTGTTCCAGTGGCCGGGCAGATGGAAAAGTGGGCAGTTATAGGTAGAGCAAACCTTGGTACAGGATCCTGGGCACAGGGCACCAGGAGGGTCTACCTTATCTCGGCACCAATGGGAGAGAAGCCATGAGACACAACAAAACCCACTACAAGAGTTTATTAAGAGATGGGAAAGGGTGTGCATAGGCCTGTGGAATAATTGTGCAGAAAGAGAGAGAAGGAATAGGTGGAGCCTGCTTTTATAGGTCTCCCCTCCCACCCCACACATGTGCATATGGGCTTACATAGCTATACCATGCATACGCACGATTAGGATTACGTATGAGGTAAGGCCCCAGGATGACTAACCATCTTGCCTGGCTACTGGACAGCGCATGTGCGGTCATGTATCTGGGGAGTGGCTAGGAATTCTAACGCCAATGTACAGTATAAGGACAATGATCTCAAAATTGTGACAATACACAAAATACCTTTTTTTTTTTTCAGAGCTGAGGACCAAACCCAGGGCCTTGCGCTTGGTAGGCAAGCGCTCTACCACTGAGTTAAATCCCCAACCCCACAAAATATCTTAAAGTGAGGTAGAAATGTATAACAATATCCTTAATATGTGCAAACCCACCTGGCTGTTCGATCACACCAGGAAACACGTACAATGGCAAGAAACACCGCCTCCTTCAGGCTGCATAGCCTAAGGTCATGGGTAGAGCAAATGCCAGTACAGTTTTCAGTAACATAGCAAAGGTCTAATGAAATCTCCAAATCTGAGGAAGAAAGGAGAAAGGGTCATGAAATGAATTCCACTGGATAGGGGGATGGTTCCTATTAGATCTAAGAGGGAGCTGAGAGACAGAAAACAGGGTCACTGTGAGGGACAGGGTCATAAGGAGGAATGTCACCCAAGGGAGGACAGGCAGCTCCAAGGGGCAGGTGAAGGGGTCTTTTGACCCCAGGAGGGCATAGATAAGTTACAAGACTTCCAGGAGGGAACTAAGAGGGAGCAGAGTCATCACAAGTATAGGCCCAGGAAGGCATAGTCAGAGAGGCAGAGAGGTAAGTGTCTTAGTAGACAGATGCCCACGATGGCATAGCAGGCCAGAGAAATGGAGAGATGCCCAGGTGACAGGTGCCTCTGGAGCCAGAGAGACTGAGAGGTGCTTGACAAGATACCTGACTGAGAGATGCTTTACATAACAGATTCCAGGACCCAGAGAGACACTTACCTAGCAGATGAGGAAAGATGAATGGTTATAGCAGGTGGTGGGAAGAAGCAACTGAAAAGGTGGACTCTAGAATTTGGAATCGAATTTGGTGGGTGGCAGAAGCCAGCAGGAACAAATGATCCATTCATACCTTAGGAGAGCCAAATCAACAACTTGGTTTGGTTAGGAGAGAGGTGGGCCCCTTGGAAGGAGGCTCATATATGCCTCTCCGGGGTTTCAAGCACCAGATGAGTGAAAATGAGGAGATGACTGCTCCAAGATATGGTTGAGGTTTTTATTGTAAATATGAAAATACAGATAGAGACATCTGGAAGAGTCTAGACTGATTCAGACCATGAGAAGAGGGGGCGGGGAGAGCAAGAGAAAAAGAGAGGAGGCGGAGGGCAAAGGGGCCATGAGTGAGTTAGCCTGAAGCCAAGAGTGGAGGATCAAGAGAGCCCACAGCCAAAATGGCAAGTTTATGTAGGAATGAGAAGCTGGGGAAAGGGAAGTGAAGCCCAGTGCCTGGGCTGGAGAGATTTAGAGTAGGGGGTGGGATTAGAAGTGCTGGGAAGAGCCACAAGTACCGAGTGAACCTAGAAGCCAAGCAGACACTTTGATATACTGATAGGCACCACAGTTAGCCATTTGTCCTGAGATTTTGGGGACCTGACAGGAATGTCATGGGTTTTTGAAACCTCAAAGCCCACCCCACCCCCAACACCTGCCACCCAGTGACACACTCTTCCAACAAGGCCACGCCTCATAATCTTTCCTAAACAGTTCACCACATCTGAGTTTACAGGGGCCATTCTCATTCAAACTCCCACAATGCATTTTGGACCACCCAGCCTTTGAGAGGGATGTCTGAGTCCTCAACAGAATGGAGACTTAAGAATAAATTGGTGTGACTCACACCAATGTGCTAGAAAGCTCCTCTCACCCTGCTGGACCTCTGACATGTGGAAAGGGAAGCCTCTTCTCTGTAATTTGGGACATTTCTCTCTGACAAGTTCGCTTGGGGATGCCCCAAATTGAAATTCTTCCACCGCTACATTTGCTGTCTCTGCTCCCTTTGTTCTCAACTCCTTCCTTGCCCACCACTAGGCACTTCAGTCCTGCAGCTTCTCTACACCCTCCGGGCCTGTGTGATACTGGAATCCTCCCCTGGGTGGTGTTCCTGCTTGTCACCCTGTCCCTCATGGCTACACTGTTTCTGTCTCTCAGCTCCCTCTAGGAGTTAATTGGAACCATCTGTGTTGCAGAGTTCATTTTGTTAGTCTTTCTCCTTTTCTCCTTGAACTCAGTTTCCTCCTTGGACTCAGAGATTTCATTAAAGCCTCACTATGTTACTACAAATGACTTGGTCTCGGTACAGCTCAATGGCCAAAGATGGCGTACTTGATTTTCAAATTCTCTTATATGGTTAAAAACTTCTGCCACTCACAAACAAATAATCTCAAATCTCTTATATCTAAGCTTTCTGTGCTCTACACTCCCAAAATTCTTTTATCTCTAAGCTTTTCTACTTTCCACTCTTCAAATCTTTTGTCTCTATGTTTCTCTGCACTCTGTTCTCTAGAAATCTTCTAAGACTACTGTGCAAGCACTCTTTATCTCAGATTTGTAAATTCGTTGGGTGTGGTTAAAGAATCTGTAAAATTTGTAACAAAAAGCTGAGCATCTTTAATCCCAGCACTCGGGAGGCAGAGGCAGGCAGATCTCTGTGGGTTCAAGGTTAGCCTGGTCTACAAAGTGAGTTCCAGGACACCCAGGCTACAGAAGAAACCCTGTCTTGAAAACAAACAAACAAACAAACAATAAAACAACAACAACAAAAAACCCAGCTTGTAACAAAAGGTTGATAATTTAAAAATCTATGCAAAAGTTTATCTAAAACTTTTATCTCTTTTTATAAACTTAAAAATTTATGTAAGCTTCAGGGAATCTCATCTTGAATGACTCCTGTCAATCAACAGTCTAAGCTTTCCACCCTATTGCCTATCCCTGAGGGTGGACCCCACTTTCCTCTAGTCTTGGGACTCTTCCCCTTTCTCAACTACCAGGATCATGGGCCTGGAAGTTTCAAGTGTACACCCAAAATAAAGATTTTCCCCTAAACTCCTTAACTTTACCTTCTGTCCCTAGTCTGCTTTGAGATGGTCTGTATGTCAAATTGCTCTGACTGGTCAGTAAATAAAACACTGATTGGCCAGTGGCCAGGCAGGAAGTATAGGCAGGACAAGGAGGAGAAGAATTCTGGGAAGTGGAAGGCTGAGGCAGAGACACTGCCAGCCTCCGCCATGACAAGCAGAATGTGAAGATGCCGGTAAGCCACGAGCCATGTGGCAAGGTACAGATTTATAGAAATGGATTAATTTAAGATATAAGAACAGTTAGCAAGAAGCCTGCCACGGCCATACAGTTTATAAGTAATATAAACATCTGAGTGATTATTTTATATGTGGGTTGTGGGACTGCCGGGCTTGGTGGGACCTGGAGAGAAGCTCTCCAGCAACAAATGGCATCCAACGTGTTGGTAAGAGTTTCCACCTAAAACCTGAGAAAAAAGATTCTAAAACGGAGCTAAAAACAGTTCCTAGTTGTCTCTCTCAAGTTAGCGGCAGCCTGCGTCTTTGAGCTACTATGGCGGGTTCCTGGCTTGCATGCTCGACCTGCAGTATGGCGGGAATGAGGCCTCTGCAAGTGGCCCATTAAGCTGGGCCTCTGCAAGTGGCACATTAAGCTGCGTGGTGGATTTAGCCTTTGCTAGTACAAAACAAAAAAAGAGGTTTCTGGGCTACACGCTGCTTTGATAGAAGCATAAACCCACGAAGGCTCCCAGAGCTGGCGGTAAACGTATCACCGCCATGTTGGGAAGCTGAGGTGGGCAGAGCCAGCAGCCATAGTGCCGTGTCAGTCTTAGAATGCTGCAGTTTAAAGCAATAGGCTCAAGGTAATATAAAAAATAAGCCACGTAAAGATGGCTACCACACAGAGAATCTGGATTATGTTCTCTTTGATATTTGTAACTGAAGAAAAACATCTGATTGCAAAAGCTGTTGAGTTATGCCAAAATGTATATTTTAAAGGTACCTTGACTTCAAAATTTGGATGTAAGGATATATTGCTTTGGAAAGGAGGCTCTGCTTTTGTTTCCACAGAAAGCCAGAGGCTATGGATTTGTTCCAGATTAAGATATGTTTGACCAGCCAAGACCACCTGAAAGGTCTCCAATGACACCATGGCCCAGATGATCCAACATCCAGAACCATTTCAAGGCAACTGGCTCAGACGATACACCCTCATGGACTACTCCATAATCCTAAAATTTTCTTTGTGTCCCCATAAGATACAGCACCCCCCTCCAGCAGGAAGTAGTAAGAGAAGCTACGCCCAAATTCCCAAATATACCAAGCTGGCTTTAGAAATGTGTAAAAGTTAAAACCTTCCTCTTTAAAAAAAAAAAGAAAGAAAGAAAGAAAAGGGGAAGTGCTGTGGGATGGTCTCTATGTCAAATTGCTCTGATTGGTAAATAAATAAAACACTGATTGGCCAGTGGCCAGGCAGGAAGTATAGGCGGGACAAGGAGGAGAAGAATTCTGGGTAGTGGAAGGCTGAGGCAGAGACACTGCCAGCCTCCGCCATGACAAGCAGAATGTGAAGATGCCGGTAAGCCACAAGCCATGTGGCAAGGTATAGATTTATAGAAATGGATTAATTTAAGATATAAGAACAGTTAGCAAGAAGCCTGCCATGGCCATACAGTTTGTAAGCAATATAAGTCTCTGTGTTTACTTGGTTGGATCTGAGCGGCTGTGGGACTGGCCTGTGACAGAGATTTGTCCTGACTGTGGGCCAGGCAGGAAAACTCTAGCTACACTAGTCTATATCTGTCCAGGAAAATTTCAAAAAACTCCATACTGCAAACTGCTCCAAAACTGTCTCCAAAGCATCAGCCCTAGGTGCTTCTGAAAGAATTTCTGATCAGCCTGAGTCTCTGTATTCTAGGTTGCTCCAAGGCAGCCCCAGGTGGTTCTTCGGAACCTGGTCAGCAAGTGAAACAGATGTTCCCCAGCCTGCACTTCTCTGCATTCACAGTTTTGACCAACGTTCCATTTTTTCCGCCACCCCCAACAAAGACGCCCCAATTAGAGCTAAGAAGCAATTACAGAAGAGATTACGTTGCTCCTCATCATCAACAAAAAGGCTGGAATGTTCGGTCCCAAAGAAACCTGGGACAAGGCTTACTCAGTGTCTATGACTTCTTTCAGTTCTTCTCATCCTGCCCTCTACCCTAAATGTTTCCATCCCAGGGAATGGGCTCCCCTTCCCTTCCCCCAGATTATTCCTATATAAACCTACCGTTTTATCCATGTACTCTCTTGGTCCTTCTCTCCTTCCTTGGTCCACTTGCCCTCTCTCCTCTTCTCTCTCTCTCTACTCTTCCTCTCTTGCTTTGCCCTGCCCCCTCTCTTCTCATGGCCAGGTTCAGTCTGGACTCTTCTAGATGCTTCTGGCTGTTCTCTCTTTCATATCTACAATTAAAACTTCTGCAACTATACTTTGAAGTGGTCATGTTCTCATTTTCATTCAGTAACGATCCATGGAAGGCAGTTTGGTTCAGCATGACTAAGTATCAAGTGTTAGTTCAAACTTTAGGAGTCTAACTCCAATTAGTTTATTTAAGGCATATTTAAGCATAGCACAATTGGTGAAAACTTTTCTGGTGATAACTAACTCAATCTCATGTGCACAATAAAGCATACATAAATCTCCTTGAGGAACAAAGTAAGCTATGTAAAGATCAGGTGTGACTGCTTTGAAACTTTATAAAGTACATGTGACACCTTTCATAAAGATAGATTCTATAGACTAACTGAGAAAAACAAGTTTATGATAAGAGTCTGGAGGAGGATCCAGTGTGGTCTCTGGCCACACAGATAGTGCAAAGGTCACCAAGCTAGAATGTATGTCCACTACCAGCTTTTTGGGCAGATAACAGGTTATACATTCCTTCCCTTGAAGGAACAACCCTGGTGCTAACATTCTAAGTTTCCCTAATGCTTATCTGTGAATACAAGGACCTCTATGCCTCCTACAATCAGGCATGGTGTGGCATCACACACCTTTAATCCTAGCACTCAGGAGGTGGAAGCAAGCAGATCTCTGTGAGTTCGAGGCTGGCCTGGTCTACATAGTGAGTTCCAGGATAGCCAGGACTGTATAGAAAGACCCTGTCTCAAGGGAGAAAAGAGGTGGGGTCTCTGTAATGCTAAGAGGACAATGTTACACTTTTATTCTCAGTAACAAAGTTCCAGATAAGTGCATTATTAGAGACCTTAAAGGCCTTAATGCTCTTGCCAATACAATGATGAAAAACCCATAAATGAATAACTCTCTTTCTAATCTAATGGTTTCACAGCAGGAGCTCTGATACTTAGGCAGGAAGTATGGAACAGGATGGGGGAGTGTGGTGGTATTGTGTTCCCCAAAATATTGTGTACCCTAATAAACTTATCTGGGGTCAGAGAACAGAACAGCCACTAGATAGACATAGAGACCAGAAAATGGTGGCACACACGCCTTTAATCCTATCACTTGGGAGGCAGAGCTCCATCCAGATCTCTGTGAGTTTAAAGCCACACTGCAAATAGCCAGGCATGGTGACTCATGCCTTTAATCCCAGGAAGTGAGCCTTTAATCCCAGGAAGGGAAGGCAGAAAGCAGAAAGGTATATAAGGCGTGAGGACCAGGAACTAGAGCTGGTTAACCTTTTAGGCTTTTGAGCAGCAGTTCAGCTGAGATTCATTCTGGATGAGGACTCAGAAGCTTCCAGTCTGAGGAAACAGGATCAGCTGAGGAACTGGCAAGGTGAGGTGGCTGTGGCCTGTTCTGCTTCTCTGATCTTCCAGCGTTCACCCCAATACCTGGCCTTGGGTTTTTTTTATTAATAAGACCTTTTAAGATTCGTGCTACAGGGGACAGGGTGCACCAATACCCACTTGGATGTTAACTCATCTCCAAGGTGAGAAATTCTGGTACCTGGATTGTCTTTTAACTAGAGACTCACAGATGTCTCTGTATGGTGCCTTATCTGTGAGAGGAAAATAGGAGGCTTTTGCAGATATTGTGGCCTGAGCAGAAGCTTGTGGCAGGATATTTGATTACACTGTGTCTGTTTTACCTCATCTGCCTAAGGCACCTTCTTCTTCTTCTTCTTCTCCTCCTCCTCCTCCTCCTCCTCCTCTTCCTCCTCCTTCTTCTTCTTCTCTCTCTCTCTCTCTCTTTTTTTTTCCAAGACAGGGTTTCTCTGTGTTGTTTTGGTGCCTGTCCTGGATCTTGCTCTGTAGACCAGGCTGGCCTTGAACTCACAGAGATCCACCTGGCTCTGCCTCCCGAGTGCTGAGATTAAAGGCATGTGCCACCACCGCCCCAGCCTAAGCCACCTTCTGATTGGTTTAAATAAAAGCTAAATAGTCAATAGCTAGGCAGGAGAGGACAGATAGGCAGGACTTCTGGGGAGAGAAGGAACTCAGGGAAAGAATCTGAGAGGTAGGGATTCTCCAGCAAGATGAGGAGGAAGTCAGATGTACAGTACTAAGGAGAGGTAATGAGCCACATGGCAGAATGTAGTGTTGTGAAATATTCCTTTACACTGTGTGAAGATATGTCACTGTGATTGGTTTAATAAAAAGCTAAATGACCAATAGCTAGGCAGGATTTTCAGGGCAGAGAGAATGCTGGGAAGAAGAAGGCAGAGTCGTGAAGAGACTTGGAGGAAACATGATGTGTAGATGAAGTAATAAGCCATGAACCATGTGGCAGCATGTAAATGAATAGAAATGGGTTAATTTAAGTTATAAGAGCTAGTTAGAAACAAGCCTGAACTATTGGCTGAGTTTTCATATTAATAAGTCTCTGTGTCATGATTTGGTAGCTGGCTGATGGGACAGAGAAAGACTTGATACGATATAGATTAATATGAATGGGTTAATTTAAGTTTTGTGAGTTAGTTGGGAACAAGCCTAAGCGAAGGCCAAGCTTTCATACTTAATAAGAAGTTTCCAGGTCATTATTTGGGAACTGGCGTATCGGGGACTATGGGGGTTCAGCCCCTCGATAGTCCCCTTCCAGGGTCCGGGAAGAATCTACAACCAGCTGATAATTAATCTTTGATAAAAAGAAATAAATCTATGTATACAAAACTCCTTAGTTCATACACTTTATTATTCTGTGATAGTTTTCTCTCTACACAGCTTCTATTCTGCTCTCATGTCTAGCTCCATTCTTGCCTGATTTCTCTCTATATTTATCTACTGTCCCCTCCAAGTTCTATCTTAATTCCTTCATCTAATTCTGTCCCTTCTAAGTTCTCATCCATCTAGTTCTTTCCCCTATCAGCTCCTCTCCCATCTCCTTCTCTCTCATCTGGCTCTTCCTCATCTTGTTCTTTTCCATCTGGCTCTTCCTCATCTCCCATCTCATTCCTCTAGTACTCTCTTCTAGCCCTGCAATCTATTCTTCCCCATCTCAGTTTGCTCCTCTCAAGTTCTTACCCATCTAGTTCTTCCATTTTCTTTTTTCTTCTTTTCTCTTTTCTCTACTCCATGCTGTTCTCTCTCTGTCTACAGAAAATACCTGTCTTTTCTTTCCTTGGGCGCGTGGTTCCCTGCCTCCTCAGGAATGTTGTTTTATCTCTCACCTTGATATGTAAAAACCTCTTTTGTTCTCAGTCAAAGTGCTCTGGAGAACCACTAGGCCTCCTCAAGGCCAGGGGATGGTCTGAGCTTCATTAGCACAGAAAACAAAGCTAGGAGTCTCCTGCCAGCTTGTTGCCTAAGCTCAGCAGGGCAGTTAGTAACTTAGTAGGTTCAGCAGGTCAGGGGAGCTGAACTGTTACCAATTGGTCTGGGCACACAAGGATTTCATAGCAGAAGACAGCTGAAATATGAAAGGCTGGGTAACACCAAATATTCATAATAAATGGCTTGCCGCCCTGGCTTTCGCTATGGCTTGATAATAGCTCTGACCCCTAGGCAACTTTATTTATTAACATACAAATAAAATCACATTTCAGTACAATTAGAATACCACTATACAGCTTGGCCTTGAATCACTTTTTGAAAAAAGGATATCACTTAGATGGCATTATCTTAGGATAAAATCTTACTAAATAGCTAGAGTTTTCCTGCCTGACTCACGGTCAGGACAAATCTCTGTCACCCGCCAGTCCCACAGCCACTCAGACCCAACCAAGTAAACACAGAGACTTATATTGTTTAAACTGTTTGGCCTAATGGTTCAGGCTTCTTGCTATCTAGTTCTTACATCTTAAATTAATCCATTTCTATAAATCTATATCTTGCCACATGGTTCGTGGCTTACTGGCATCTTCACATGTTGCTTGTCATGGCGGCGGCTGGCAGTGTCTCCCTCCGCCTTCCTGTTTTCTTAATTCTCCTCTCTGTTAGTCCCACCTATACTTCCTGCCTGGCCACTGGCCAATCAGTGTTTTATTTATTGACCAATCAGAGCAATTTGACATACAGACCATCCCACAGCAAAACTTAGTGCATTTTAAAAGTTTTCTAAAACAATTATTGTGAGTAACTATACATCATATATGTATGGTCAGGGGTTTGTGTGTTTGGGGGATATTCAGTCACACTGTGAACCCCAAGTTAGCATTTGCATTGGTTAAGTAAAATTAACCTTGAGTCAGGAGGCTGAGTTATCAACTAGTTGACAGAAAGTGATCATAGAGCATCATAGAGCATCTGGAAGAGATAGACTTACTGGAAGTAGTAGGAAGAGAGTTTGAGTGGCATGGGCTTTTTTAGGTTTTGACAGCGCTGAAGGATGGGCTTTTTGGGAGACACCAGCAGGAAGAGTAGGTTAGGTAGTTTCTACTCAGCCTCTCTGAGCTATCAGGCTTTCATCACAGCCTTTGAATCTCAAGTCTTATTTATAAATAGAAACATAGAGATTTAGTTAAAGCTAGCTTTAGCAGCAGCAGCAGAGCCAGTACCTTCGGGAACATAATTCCTGCCAGGCTGCAGCCTGAGTGGCTGGGCCACTGCCAGAGAAGCAGGCTGGTAACTATGGAGTCACAATTGCTGGCTGAAATAGCAGTAGATTAAGGCATAGCCACTGTGCTAAAGATAAAAGTTATGTGTATCACAACATATATGTGGAAGTCAGAAGACAACTGTGTGGAGTTGGTCCTTTCCTTCCCCCTCATGCCGTCAGCTTGCTCAGTGTCTTAGTTATGGTTACTATTGCTGAAACACCATGACCAAAGCAACTTGGGGAGGATAGGGTTTATTTGGCTTATACTTCTGTCTTAGTCAAGGTTTTATTGCTATGAAGAGACACCATGACCATGGCAGTTCTTATAAAGAAAACATTTAATTGGCGTGTGTAGTCAGAAGTTTTCTCCAGTTCTGCCAGGCCCCTGCAGTCCTGTGGCCCACTTATAAAATAATCACTCAGAAGCTTATATTAATTATAACTTCTTGGCCATTAGCTCAGGCTTATTACTGACTAGCTCTTACACTTAAATTAACCCAAAATTCTTATTTATGTTTAGCCACATGGCTTGGTACCTTTTCTCAGTTCTGCCTTGTCATCTTGCTTCCTCTGTGTCTGGCTGGCGACTCCTGACTCTCTCTTTTCTTCTTCCTGTTTGAATTTCCTATGTGCCTCTAAGCTGCCTTGCCATCGACCAAACGGCTTTATTTATCAACCAATCAGAGCAACATATATTCACAGTGTACAGAAAGACAAAATTCAAAACATTACACATGCAAAACAAAATCACCACCCTGTGATATCAAGAAACATGTTAATATATAATCTATTGTATTGTAGGACTAGCAGTATTGTAGGCACAGTTCTGAATCCCAGAGAACCCAGTTAAGTGTTGAGGCACTTGAAAAACCATGAGCAAAGAACTGGACCAGCCATACATGGTTAGAAATAGAGGTAGTTTATTAAGAAAGAAAAAGCACTTCTGAGAACAGAGGTAGCTACTGAGAGAAGGAAAAGCATGGACTTAAAAGTATAGATCCATACTGGGTGTGGGGCACTTGCCTTTAATCCTAGCACAGAGAGACAGAGGCAGGCAGATCTCTGTGAGTTGCAGGCCAGTTTGATCTACAGAACTAGATCCAGGACAGCCAAGACTATTATTACACAGAGCAACCTTGTCTTGAAAAATCTCTCTCTCTCTCTCTCTCTCTCTCTCTCTCTCTCTCTCTCTCTCTCTCTCTGTGTGTGTGTGTGTGTGTGTGTGTGTGTCTGACAGACACACAGAGACATAGACACAGACACAGACAGACAGACAGACAGACAGACACAGACACACACACACACCAAAGCCACTAGGTATAATTCTTTTACCTAGCACTTGCCTCTTCCATAGTCAGCTCTCAGTGGATGTCAACTTTCTGGTGAGCATACACACACAACCCTTTCAAAGACATCTGTCCTTTACAAATATTTGCAAGAAATACTAGAGGTCCTGGGGTAGCCCTGAGGAAGAGTCCAAAACAATGCAAGCAGAAATTCTGCCTGTCCTGATGTTACTCATCTGGGAAACATACAGCCTATTTTACCACAGTCCCATCACCCTGTGCCACAGTCGGCACTGCAACTGGCCAAGAAAGCCAGCAGCTCCAACACTGAATTCTTAGAGCTGCCGAGCCTTAGTGTAGAGTTCCAGGGAAGAGTAAACAGAGGTGGCACAAAGAATGCTGAGTTGTCTGACCGGCTCTACCAGATCAGAGAAACTGAGGTCATGTCAGTATCTAGGAAGTGAGATAGGCCTGGTGGAGAGCTAGGGTTTGGCCGTGACACTGCACTAGAGGCACCTCCAGACCAGGGTGAAAAACCAGTCTCGATGCATGCACAGAACAAAGCCTGACACACTCTAACCTTTATTTAAAACACGGCCCTGGTGTACACCCTGGTGCTCTCTCCAGGTACTGCCTAATGGTCCAAACCCACTTCAGAGAAAATGTAGATTGCAAAAAGCATATCTCCTCCTTGTGTCAAGGTGGCACACCCAAGGAGTTTTAGAATCGCTTCTATTAAGAAATCCAGCTGCCTGAGGCCTGCAAAGTGAGAGAGACTGGGAGACCAGGTAGCCCAGAGATAGATTCCTAAGCGTTCCACTTGGTGACCTCCGATACTCCATGCTTAGTTCATCATGGGTGTGGACTCTCTGAGCAGATACCCAAGACAAATTAGAAAACCCAGATTTTTACAAAAAGCTTAATTTGAACTTTGTAAGTGTTCACTTTGAAATGGGGCTAGTCAATCAAATCATACGTTTTGAGTGAGTTTGAAATGCATCTGCCGTAAGCGTTGCAGCTTGGATGGAAAAGTATTCTGGCATTTGGGAGCCAAGGAATACCACAAAGTCACTGTAAGCACATCAGTTTATAGTTCTGCTCCAGGGAAAGGTTTCCCCAATGTAACAACTGTGCCCTGGCAGG
>CABHPH010123872.1:11199-27478 GCA_902168325.1 Peromyscus nudipes
AGTGACTAGCTGAAGTGTCGGTGGGGACAGCTTTTGCGTTAGTCACACAGGTGCATGTCCATCCCCACCAAATGGAGGAACAGGAATGCTCAGGGATGTTGTGGCACTAACCTGAAGGAAGACTGTTTGTTTCTTCCTAAGATCAGATTTTCTTCTGAGTGCACCAAATGCCTGTGGATTGGAAGCTCAACGGCTTTATTCATATTTAACCTGGCAAGTGTTGAATTGGAAGCTGCTTTACATTTCAAGGGTGAGATCTTGAATTCAGTGATCTTTGATGTTAGTCTCTTGTAACTTAGTTTTCTTAAAAAAAGATAGATGAGGAGTAGTTTGGGGTAGAAAACCCGACCATTTGAATTTGAGGATAAGTTTATCAGTAACCACACGTGGCACCTGCTCAGATCGTCAGTTACCTCTGGGCTGCAGAACCTGAAGGACATAGCTTTAGTTCTGCTCTTCAGGAACATTCAGCACCTCCATCTCTGAGGCGTCTGTGGAGCCCTCCCCCTCTCCTTGATTGTCAGGACTCTGTAAAACCCTCCTTCATTCAACTGTGCCAGGCTCCTGTGAATCTTTCCTTCCATCTTTGTGTTGGGGCCTATGAAGCTCTCCTTGCCCTGCGTGTGTCAGGCACCTAGACAGCTGTGTGTATTAGGTGTGTCCCACAGGCTCCCTCCCTCCCATGTCATCTGTCAGTCCTGCTGGCAATTCACTCTAAATACTTGGCGTTGATCTAGACCACCTGCAAGAGGAGCTGTGGATTCCTGACCAGCTGACTGTGTGAAAAAGAACCTATCTCTTTCCACATTGTATCCCCAGCTGTGTACATCTTACAGTCCAAGAGCGCTAACTGTAGGACTTATAACTAGCCTGAACAAATGAGTCAGCTACTTATTTCCATCTGTCAACCTCTCAAATATTTATTTTCATGAAAATCAAGAATTTCAGAGCCTGAGTGTCCAAATTGCTGGGTCCTGTGCTGTGATGAGTGAGGCCATGAGCCCTAAGGTGAGTGGTGAAACTTGTGCTGTGGGCAGATCTGTCAAGTGTGTTTCCCTGTGCTCTGACGTGTACCTCTTCAGTATAGTGACAGTCTTGGTGATATTTCTTATGTGAAATTATGACCCATTGCACATGGGTCTCCCCTGTTTGTACATGTGAAACAGATCTAACTGTCAAAGCTGTGTTTGTGACTGGAGGGATGGGACATACCCACAGGTCCCCAGTCCAGCCATGCTGCTAATCTTTTAAGTGTCCCATAGGCATTTTGCATACTTTCATCTATGTTTGGAAATAAGATTGCCATGTTGGAAATCAGCCTGGCTGCTCTGCTGAGCTTTCAGAAGTGCCCTGGTGCTGGAAAGATGCTTTCTGTGCTGGCAAGGTACAGTCTTTTTGCATATCGCATTGTATGTGGGTGCTTACCTGTTGGTTGCATTTTAGATCTTTTTCATGTGAAGAAGTATAAGTAAACCTTGGAAACTCTCAACCATACTAATGATCTATGAAAGAACTAATTTTTCATGCCATGATTTTATTTTACTCAAACCTAAATGGTTCATAGTTTAACATAAAATGCTAGTTTATTTCAAGTAGAATGTAAATTATAAAATAGCACTTTCATTAAAGTATGTCAATATTTTTCTCATAAAGATAAGGACCTTGGTAGTTTTAATTTCCAAATAGTACAAATCTATATTTGCATGAGTTAATCTTACATTGTCCTTAAAATGTATGTTGCATTGAAATAGGTCCATCATATCATTGTTTGCTCTCACAATGTGATTGTTTTTATTTTAGCTCCTGTGTCCTGCCAACTTCTCCACTGTATTTTGGAATTATTAAGGAAAACTTTACTAAGCCTGCTAATACCAAAAAACATGGTTAGTGTAACACACTCTGAAACACAGACACAGATGTAGCCATCTCGCCTCACAGTCAGAATTGCTGACTCACTTTGTGAATATAACACACTCTGAAACACACACACACACACACACACACACACACACACACACACACACACACACACAAATATAGCCATCTCCCCTCACAGTCAGAACTGCCGAATCACTTTGTGAATTTACATTTGCCAAAAGAGAAATTCAGTGCTGCTTCTTCTGTCTCTCAAATTTATTACACATTATCTTCGGTTGGGAATGTGGGCCACACTTCTCCCCCTGAGTCTGGCATAATTCATAGGAACTCAAGGGCATGCCTCAATACTGATGTGATTTCTTGGGGGACTTGAAGTGGTACCTGTGATAGACCCTGGGTAGTTGCACAATATGTTATTGCATCAATCATACTTCAGTGTGTGTTTCTGAAACAGCTAGCCAAAATCACATCCTGTCACAACTAGAAATAATCTTGTATTAGCAAGGCCATAACAATATTATTGACTATCTAAAAAATAGATTTTAATTAGTTCGTTGTAAACTGTAGCCAAACAGTCCTCATATTGATTCTTTCAAAATATATTTTTAAAGTTAACTTCCATGCTAAGATGGCCGAATTCATGGTGCCCCAGTTGTTTATATTGTAGGGATCATGGCAGATTGATGCTCCTTTGTTCCCCTTCATTGACCAATGTAAACTCAGTCTCATAAAGTCTCTTGACTGACTTAGTTAAGAAGATTAAGCAACCCCCCAGTCAGAGCCACTGATATATTCTGTATATAAACACCACATCTACACGTTTCCTTGCCTTTTACCCTTAGACAACTGGCTCAGCCTCTTCCAGATCGCAGGGCCTGGTTTAGATGAGGCGCTAAACCTCCCTTGTGTTTCTAGGGCCATTGTCTGGAGCCTCCATTCTGAGGAGTAAGTCGTTAAACCCTTGAATTTGTGAGGCAGGCAGCCTGCCCCTTGTGCACCATGGTTCTTCTTGGTTGTCCCCTCAGTGGGGTTCCTGTCAGGTTGAGTCTGTGTGCTGTGGCCCATTCCTGTGTGTTCTTCCAACAGGGACCCTGTACTGGACTGCAGTCCAGATGCATTACTGTTAGCTGGGCACAGTGCCACACGCCTTTACTCCCAGCATTCGGAAGGTAGAGGCTTTTGAATCTCTGTGAGTTCAAGGCCAGCCTGCTGTACAAAGCGAGTTCCAGGACAGCCAGGGCTCTTACACAGAGACATCCTGTCTCAAAAACAAACAAACAAACAAACAAACAAACAAGAAACAAAAGAAGTGCACAGCACCACACAGAGTGTGGTTTGGTATTAGTTTGCGTTATTTTCTTGTACCGTGCGTCCCCTTGATGAACTTTCGGTTGTTTTCCTTGGCTTCTGTGCAGAGCCTTTTCATTTCATTGGGTCAGAAGGTCATTTTGTTAGGATTTTCCTGGTTAGGGAGACTGGGTTCTTTTTTTATGGGACAGTAAAATCATCATGTTAAATGTTTGCTGCTTCTTTTACATCATGTCATATAGCTGTGAGGAGTGCCGTAGAGGACCGGCCCTTGGTCTTCCATGCTAAGATCAGGTCATCTGGCTATACGTCGGCACCACAGTAAGTTACCAGCCATCATGTCTCTTGTGTCAGTGGCAGAACTGGTCTGCAAGAATACCACTGAGATGGGGTTAGTGTGAACACTAGTGTGCCTTGAAGGTTTCCACTGTGAACAGGGCGGGCAGGGACCTCAATAGGACTATAATGTGAGCTAGACCCCAGAGTACCACAGTCACCATATGGGTAGCAGCTGTGCAGTCACTGGTTGTTAAATGCCTATTGGTTGTTGATCTCCGCTCAGCTCCTTGTGTTATTGTCAAATCATAAGGTTGGTTGTGGTGAGTGAGAAGCTGGTGGGGTGGGAAAGTGGAGAAAGGTGGTACATGAAAATGAGGTAGCTCACCATGGCCTGACTAAACACCTTCAACTGTTTTTGAGCCCATTTCCTCTGAATTTGGTGGCCTTTCTCTCTCTCTCCCTCCCTCTCTCTCTCTCTCTCTCTTTCTCCCCACCCCTGCTCCTCTCTCCCTTTCCCTCTCTCATTTTCACTCATAAATACAGCTTACTGAGCTCATATATATGTTTTTAGGGCTGGCTATTGGGATTGTGTAACCCATCAGTGAGTTCATCTTGGACCATAGACCCTTAGTTAGAACAAATTTCTTGCCATGTCATGCTGTTAAAACTCAGGCTGTTTAAAATCTGAAGCAGCGGGTCTAATAGTGAGGTAGAAAGACCAGATTTATAGACCAGAAAACACGAAGTATCATGGGAGAAACCGCCACAAAGCCTTGAGGTTCCCAGTCCTTCAGGAGTTTCAGATTTCTTAAAGGCAAACTTATTCTTCTGTACAATGTGTAGCCACACTACCCTCTTATCTCAAAGCTAGACCTCGTGTGTGTCTTTAACACAGTAGTCAAAGTTGCACCAGGGTCTGCAGCCCCATGGGCTCTCTGCACTTAGGGCATGTGACAAGATTTGAGAGGTCTCTACCATTCCCCCGTTGGTGCTCTCACCTCACTTTCACTCTTGCCCACTCACTCACCTTTGTCTTGAGACCCTGCTCGGCCGTCCTGTATGTAACTGGAGCTCTGCGTGCCCTCTCACCCCTTTCCTATCTCATGCTTTGTCTTTCCCCAGTGGCAACAACTGTGGATGCTGTTTTACTTGTTGTCTATTCTGTGCTTGGGGCAGCACTTGACTCCTTAAACTCTCAAATGAGACACTCATGAATAGATGGTAGGTAGATAAAAGGAGGGATAGATGATGGGTAGAGAGATGGGTGGAAGGAGGAAGACATCACCAGAGGGAAAGAAAGATGAATAGATAGAAGGGTAAGTTAGTCACAGGTGTGTCCCAACTGTGGCCCACTGGCCACATAAGCTCCAGGATAGCTATGAGTACAGCCAACACAAAACCATAAATCTACTTAAAACAATAGGGGATTTTTGTGTGTTGAGTTTATAATTTGATTGCATAGTATAGTTTTGAGTGTGAACTTCATAGATGACAATGTGGCCCAGAGAAGATACCCCTGAATGAATGATGGCAGATGGATGGATTGGATGGATTGGAAATCCATACATTGAAGAACAATGCAGCATTTTAATCTGTGAGGTTAAGTATGGATTCTGAGGATCCACATTGGATGATGTGGGAGGCTGGTGGTCCTGATACTGCCCTGGGACTTTGAGTGAGAAGCATTAGGTAGGGCCACCAAAGAGGAGGTGTGTAGCATTGTGACATCTCTGAGTCAGGGTGAGTGTTTTTGGACTCAAGAAGAACAAAAGGCAGCTGAAAAAATTATGTAAGTTTGTATATGTTTAATTTTCCCCTGTAAAATGTAAATATCTTAAGAAATTTAGAATCCTAATTGTTGAGAGTGGTATAGACCTCTATGTGTATGTTTTCCTTCCAGTGTAACTATGTTTTCACCAAAGACTAACATCAAGCGTAATAGCAAAAGAACTTCAAAATTCAAGAACAATTACAAGTGGTATGTAATTGAGTGTATGCATTAAGTAAATGTGAAGCAACTTAGAAACACTTTTAAAATGCTTTCTTGATTTTAAACAGATATATGACTATATATGCATAAATATGAATATAAATATGTCATTGATATGCATCCTTCAAATCAAATATGGTTGTCTCATTTTAGTAAACCTTTGGATATTCTGCTCTTTTTATTATGTTGCTAGTTTTGAAATAGTGAGTTTTTGCTAGAAGAAAAATGCAGTTATAGGAAAGTATCGTGTGTGTTGGCTGACCACCCCTAGAAGCATTTCAGGTCTCGGTGGTGACAGAGGGGCAGTTGCAGAGCCAATGTTGCTTCTTAGTGGCCATCACTGGTCCCTTGACCTGGACAGACTGCAAACATAGCCTGAATGTACAAAGAGTTTGGGGCCTTGGGCTTGCCTCAGGCTGAACTTTATATGATATATAATGAACATATATGATGAAAAAAGAGATTATGGGCTGCCTAACTTAACTAACTCATCTTTATGTATCCCACACCTACATTTGAACAGTGACTATTTTTACAGAAATGCTTACTGGAACATCAAGTGTGATTGACCTTGATCAGTTGCACCTATTACTGAGGCTTAGTGTGATGCCTTAACACTGTGTACAGTGCTCCTTGATGAGACTGGCCGGCTTTTATCTACTACTCTCAATCTCTAGAGTCATCACTACTCTATGTCAGGTCAACTTAAATTTTTTTTTTAACACTCACACATATGAGCGAGAACATATGGTTCTGCATCTAGCATATTTTACTACATCTTACAGTTCTCATGTAGTTTGCTTCAAATGGCAGAATGTTATTACTTTATGGCTAGATTTCCTTTTTGAATTTGTTTTATTTTTACTGATGTGTCTGTGAGTGCATGTGGGTGTCCACAGAGGCCAGCAGAGGGCGTCAGATCCATGCCATTGAAGTTACGGGCCATGTGTGCTGTCTAATGTGGGCATCAGAGATGGAGACTGGGTCCTGGAAGAACAGCAAGTGTTCTTAACTGCTGAGCTATCTGTCTAGCCCATGTCTGTACTTTTTCATGCTGTATATAGACCACGTTTGTTTTCAGTCACATACTGATGGGCACCTAGGTTGATTCTGTATCTTAGCTGTAGTGAACAGTACCTCAGTGAACATGGACAAGCAGGTATCTCCTTGGCAATGATTTTATTTCCTTTGAGTCTATACTCAGGAGTAAGATTGATCATATGGTATTTTTCATTTTAGTTTTTTGAGGCATCATCATACTGTGTTCCATGGTAGCTGTTCTAATTCACATGTCCTCTAACAATGGATCGAGGGTTTCTTTATCTTCACATCCTTAGCAGCATTTATTTATTTTATGTTTTTTGGGTAGTAGTCTTGGGGTGGAGTGACATTGTAACTCACTACCAAGTTGTATTTACCTGTTGTCAGGACACTGAGTTTTTATGTCCTTATTGGTCAGTTGCATTCTGTTGGGAAGAGTATATTCAGAGCATTTCCTATGGGTTTTTGATATTCTGGGTATGATTTTAACCATGCATATTGACATATTTCTTAAAAATTATTATTGATTTTTCTTTTAGTTTTCCTGTCAATTTCCACTAGTCTCCACATCAGAAGGTGAACATATACCTATAGCATGAGGTGTCTGACCCAATAGAGTACTTGGTGTTCCCAGTGATACTGGGCCTCAAGGGTGACCTGAACCTTAGTGCTCTTCATACTACACACAAACCCACAAAGATACATGTTTTGAAAATATAGAATACAGATCTGTTTAAAGAGTGTGATTCATGATTGTGAATGTACAAGTTTTATATGTATTTTCACCTTTAATCATATAAAAGGATATATCTAAGTAGAGGGGAATATACTTAATTTCTAGTTTATTTCTAATCTCCCTTGAACTTCTCTCTTGGTTTTTACTGTGACCTTCCTTAAAGTAAGGAGTACTCTCTGGAGAATTTCCTACCCAGAAGTCTCAGCAGGCAGGTTGCCGTGGCCCAGGAGCCTGTTGCTGTGCGCTGTCTGCAGTACTCAGGTAAGCCTGTACCTGCAGCTGGGTTCTGCCCACCATCCTGGGGTGAGTTTGTTTTTGAAGATACTGGCTGTATTGGTCAGGGCTCTCTAGAGGAACAGACCTGATAGAATGAAAATATGTATGGGATTTGAGTCTCTTACAGACTGTAGTCCAGCTAGTCAAACAATGTCTATTTCCTGACGGAAAGGCCAGGAATCCAGGAGTTGTTCAGTCCATGAATGAGGATGTCTCAGCTGGTCTTTAGGCTGTGTTGGAATCCAGAAGAAGTAGGTTCTAATTCCAGTGAAGGAATGCCTCAGCAGCAGGATAGATGAACTTGGCAGCAGCAGTGAAGGGCAAGCAGGCAAAGAGCAAGAGCTTCCTTCTTCATATTGTTTTGTGCAGGTTGCCACCAGGTGTGACCTGGATTTAGGGTGGATCTTCTGACCTCAACTGATCCAGATTTAGGGTGGGTCTTCCTACCTCAAATGATGCAATCAAACCCTCCCTCCCAGGGGTGTGCCCAGCTGCTTGGGTTTTAGTTGATTCCAGGTGTGGTCAAGTTGACAATCAAGATAAGTCATCACATGGGTACTGATGCTCCTAAGCATGGTTTGGGTCTAGAGTGAAGTGAGGCTTCAGTTGCACTTGGTGAGGGCTATCACAGGGCACTTCTGTCCTTCAGTACTGCCAGGATGGCACACACCTATTTTCCATGATGATCCCTTCACACAGGAGCCTGGTAAGATGACTTTTCATAGACAGAAGCTAGAGATGTGACCACAGGGGCATCACAAGGTGGTCTTGACACTGTCCTGTGAGTTGTGTCTCTTCCTCAGGTGGACCATGTCTCACAGGAAAGAGCAGCGCTTGACCTCCCCAGGTGCTGCCATGTTCTCAAGTGTGTCTTCGCTGCCTTCCTCCCAAAGCTCTTTTATGGGCTCTCACATTTTTCTTGATAGTATTTGAAGGGAGTGAAGTGGTGCTTGTGGCAGCTTGGTGAAGGAGCCCTTACCTCCTTCAGAATAGTTTTGGTGGGCCATCTAAAAGTTATCACAGTTATCACCCTGAATAAAGGAACTCTACTTTTCAGATAATTCTAGACAAACATCTTTTGACAACTGAATGTGCAGTGCTGTCAGTGGGCATCTTTTGATGTTTGCTGTGCTTACTTTTATGAAGTTGCACATTTGGTGAAGGTCCCCAACTTTGACTATTATGAAAGTGCTCTTGAGCAGCCCTGCAGCCTGGGGCTCAGCCCTGACCCTTTTGCTTATCTTCTGTGAGTGGAAGGCTGCAATGGCCCCAGACACAGCTGCTCTCTGGGGTTCTGATGAGGGGTTGGTTCAAGGCCTGACAAACCCTTGGGAAGCCTTGTTATATGTTGTTTCAGATTCTTTACTACCTGATAAATGACTATTTATCTTAGTGTTCTCCATGTTAATTGTCAGTTGATCAGTGGGGTTCCTGTGTTATTATTTTATTGAGCTGTTGATTTCTTTTTTTAAATAGGGGATGGACAGCGGTTGGCCTGTGGCTTAGCTAACCACCTTTCCCTGGTCTTTGATGCTAGCCTTTCTGGAACACCTGCTGCTTTTTCAGGTATCCTTAATCTTAAGGGATGGGACATGAAGGAGGGTGAATCTTGTGGGCTGTGCTTGTCAGCAGCATACTAAGCTCCAGTTTTCTATACGCAGTGGCTTATAGGTGGACTTGGGCTTCTGAAACAGGTTACTGCAAGCTACTAAACCAGGTGGAGCCTGTGTACTTCCCAATGCATGTGTTCTGTAAGACCAAGCAGCAATCTATGTCCAGGACCTTCATGGGCAAAAACCATAGCCTTTGAATGGTTTTGGGCGGTGAAGGAAGTTCACTCTTACAGAGATGAAATATGGTTAATTTAATAAAACATTTTCATTGAAGTGTATTTTGAAATTTAGTAGGGTTTGTAATGAATGTTTTAATACATTAAGCAATTCAATGCCATTTAAAAATGAGAGTTAATGTGCTAAATTCCTAACTGATATATAATTTTCCTAGTTTTATAGCCAAGAATTTGTAGCTCTTTATTAGGATCCTAGAGCTCCTTGTTTAGAAACTTGCACTTGCTAGGTATTTTTACTGAATACAAATGTACACAAAATATCTTTTGCCTTATATTCATCTGCCTTACATACTTGCTTGGATAGCAGTGGACCCTCTTGAGGTGTGAGATGGTGGTGTGGCCAGAACCATGTACGGCCATGTTACATCAGAGATACACTGTGGCCCATGTATGTTGGGCCCTGACTTAGCCTGAACTGTCTAGTCTGCACTAGGGTCCTTGCAGCATCTAGGGTGGTTTGAGAGAGAAGGGGATGTGCCCTCAGTAGGTCCATAGGCATCCATGCTGGTCTTGTCCCGGGAGTGAGAGTGGGGAAGAATACCAGTCCCTAGCCTTCTGTGATGTGTTGAAGGACCGTGCTGTAGTTCTCAGAGTATCTCTATATAATCCTGCTTTGTTCATTGCTTATGCTGGCTTTCAGATTCAAATGGCGCACTCCAGGTAGACATCTGATGCTGTGATGAGTGGAAGATGGAGGATGAGAGTGTTCTAGTGTTGAGTGTGTCATCAACTTCTTGAGAAACCTGAACTCTGGTGAAATTGTCCCACCTGCTCCTCCTTTGTGTGATCCCATGCAACCTCTGCACCTGTGGGTAGGGGTAGAGGTAGATCTAAATATCCTTGTTTTCATCTGAGGAATGTGAGGGCATTACTACATAGAGGTCAGGAGGTAGAATGTGCAGGGCAGGTATCAAACAAGCAGATTGTCAGGTCAGGGTGCTCAGATGTGCCCTGCCTCCAGGGCAGATGTGAGCCAGTGCCGTTTTTGAGGCACTATGGCTCTCAGATGTGATTTCTACTCAGTGACAATATCACAGGTGCTTTCTGCTAATGCAGTCACAGCCTCATCCCCTGTTGCCTCTGATTGTTAGCAGGCCTAGTGAATGCTTGTGATTTTTATTGTTGTTGTTGTTATTTGTTTTTGAATTAGTTCTTTAAGAATTTTATAAAACATATTGATCATCTTCATCCCCTCCAACTTTTCCCAGACCCACCCTTTCCTTACTCACCAAACTTTGTGTCCTTTTTTTTTTTCAACCCATCAATTCCAATTTGTGTTGTGCTAAACTTTTGTACGTCTGGCCTTCCACTGGAGTTTGGATGACCTACCAGGGGCTGCACCCTTAAAGAAAACTGACTCTCCCTCTCCCAGCAGCTATTGGTTCCCAATAACTCTTCATGCCTACCTGTCTTCTCCATATTGGGATTTTGTCTGGCTTTAGCTTGCACAGGTCTTATGCATACTGTCACATCTGCCATGAGTTTATGGGTCAAGTGCCCTGCTATGTCTGGAAAACACTTTTCCTTGTATCATCTACCAACTCTGGCTCTACAGCTTCTCTGTTCCTTCTGAAATGACTCCTGAGCCTTGGAAGGAGGGGTGCGAAACAAATGTCCCGTTCAGAGTTGATCATTTCATGGTCTTTGCACATTTACCAGTTGTAGGTCTCTGTGTCAATCATCACCCCTTGAAGAAAGAAGTGAATGTGATGACGGCTGAGAGGTGCACTAATCTAAGGATACAGGATAGGTCACAGGTCATTAGGAGTCAGTTTAACACTGTGGCCATTTATCACAACAATGATACTATGTTCTCCCCCAGAACCTATGACCTGTGTAGCCACAGATTTTTAGGCCTTATATTGGTGCCAGGTATGGGTTTCGATTTATGGCTGGGCCTAAAATTTAGTCAGGAAGTAGTTAGTTTATCCCCATGATATCCATGCCGCTGCTGCGCCAGTGGGCATGTCCTGTCAGGCCCATCATCATTGTAACTTTCCAAATTTATAACCAGATAAGATTTATGATCACTTCTCCCTTGGTAGCATACCTAGCACCTCCCAGTACTATGATAGCTAGCCAGCATGGAAGAAACTTCCAGAAATTGATTTCTTTATATTCTATGACTCAAGTATGTGGTATCTTTATCAGTAGGGTCTTATCATCAATTTCTGGATGGTAACCAAGAACATTGGCAATGGCCATGGAATGTTTGGGGGTCTGTGGGACCCCAGTGGCCAACAACTCCCAAAGTGGTAGCCATTCTGGACATTGGGCCTTTTGTTTGTCTATGGTATCTAGTATGGGCCTGTCACTTCCTTACAGAGTAATTCCATTTAAATTCTTCTCCTATGTGTATGTATACATTTTAAGAAGCTGCTACAATAGTAGGCTTCCATGTGTTTTTTCAAAAGCTCTATAGTATCATTTATTCCTCGTATTCCCTCCTCTACTCTTTCCCAACCCCACCCCGTTTAACCTTCCCTTTCCATTACTGCCCTTTATATCTTTACCTTTCTATATCACTTCATTCTATCTCTGCTCCCTTGAAAGCTCCACACCATGGTCCCTTACTAATTTCATGACCTCCATTGATATTCCAGATGAAACAATATATCTAAAGAGTCAGAGATAGTTATCTACAAATTAGAGAAAATGTGGAACGTTTGTCTTTCTGGGTTTGGGTTACCTCACTCAGGATGGTTGTTTCCATCCTCATCTTTTTACCTGTGGATTTCATAATCTCATTTTTCTTAACAGATGAATAATATTTTATTGTATAGACATACTGAATTATCATTATATATA
Organism: Peromyscus nudipes; assembly: GCA_902168325.1. Taxonomy (NCBI): domain Eukaryota; kingdom Metazoa; phylum Chordata; class Mammalia; order Rodentia; family Cricetidae; genus Peromyscus; species Peromyscus nudipes. Next base: position 23,365 of record CABHPH010123872.1, read on the forward strand.
CATCAGTTGATGGACACCTAGGCTATTATGAATAGAGCAATGTTGAACCTGGGTGAGCAGGTGTATATATAGTAGGATATAGAGTCCTTTTGGTACAGAATTCTATAGATAGATCATGTGGTATATTCATTTCTAGCTTTTTGAGCAACTTCCACACAGATTTTCATGGTGCCCCACTTTGTACTCCTATGAGCAGTGATAAGTGTTCTTTGGGCATTGGACAGATCTTTCGCACTTTTGTGAAAAATGCTAGAATTCGACACAAGAGGGCAGCAAAGTCATTTGACATAATTTTTCTGCTAGATGACTTTTTGCAGTTTTGGGCTCCAATTTGAGGGTGACATCCTACCTACAATTCTCTTCTGGCTTTCCATTTTTATTCTGGTGGTTTTCTGGCCATATGCTCTGGTGAGACTGATTCACTGACTTTGAATTGCAGCGTGCAGTTCCTGTGCTGAGACCAGCCTGGGTGGGAGGTTCCTGTTAGCTAGATTCTTGTCAAAGTTGTGGTTCCTTACTCTGCAGTTCTCACCACACAGAGCACTCTGGGGTGAAATGTGATGGTTCAGCAAGTCTTGGGTCACTGATACCCCGGTGCACGCCTGACACTGTGCAGCCTCCAGCTCCCCTGTCTGCCGATTTCCACTAGTTCTCCCAGGGAAGAGCTAGTGATGATTTCCCTAAGCCTCTGCTTCTGTGAATCCTCAGGCTCTTGGGTTTCTCAGAATACTAGTAGCTATGGTTTCAAGTTTGCCTTGTAGAGACTGTAAGGGCAAAGATGGGGTGAGGAGACAGCATGCTCCGTGTTAGAAAGAGACTGGAGTAGGGACTGCCTAACTGAAAGCGTGAGTGGGCACTGAATGGCAGTCTCATCTACCTGTGGGTTTCCTAGCCGGTGCTGTCCACAGGTGTGCCAGCACCTGTGTAGACCAGCAGCCATTGGCCAGAGCAAATGATGGGAGTATTTCCAAGCATCTTCAGTGAAGTCTTCTGTTTCTTCTCTTTAAAACCGAAAGAACAGGCTCTTTTAAGTACTGGTAGAGCACCGTAGGGTCCACAGATCTCTGTACTCTCCTTTAGAACACTGCTTCTTATACTGTTGTGTTAGAACTCCCCCCAGCCTGGACACACAAAATGAGAACTTCATCTTTAAGAAACACGAGATTTTAGAAAGGCCTCCTCTACAAGCCTCATCAAAAGGCCTTTAGTGCAAAGTCATCTGACACTGGGCCTGGTCCACCTGCCTCACAGCAAGAAACTGCCTTCGTTATTCCTTGAGAGGAGGCAGTTCTGGTGGTGACAAACATTCTCCTTGGTTTTCCCTTGATCCTGCATACTTAGGTCATGATGGAGCGGTGAACACTGTCTGCTGGAGCCATGACAAGAAATGGCTGCTGTCTACGGGCCGGGACCAGACACTGAGGGTGTGGTCAGTTCACAGGACAGAACTCATGCTGCTTTTGGTAATGTGTACAGGAGCACATATGTCATGGTGGGTAGTGATGGCAGATAAACTGCTTAGATGAACTGTGGACAGTCACAGCTGTCTGCCTCTGTGTAGGGGAGCCCAACAATAGACAGAATGAGGAGCTGTTTCACTACAATTGAAACATCATGGTGGGACAGTTTCTTACATTCATTCACACATGAAATGCATGCTTATATAACACATGGTAGGTAACACACTCTTGGTGTGTGATATGTACATTGACAAACACATTTAATATACATTTACATTTGTTACGGTATGAAAAATGGCAAAAATACCCATAGTAAAACTTGGATAACTTTACATGTTAGTTCATCATTATGTCATGGAGGTCATAATGATGGACAGGAGGACGTTATGTGAAGGAGTGAAATTACTTGCTTAAGCGAACGTATGTAAGATTTGGAAATGAGTGAGAAAAGAGAGACAGAACACAAAAAATCTCACTACTAAGATGGAAAGAAGAAAGGCGCTAAGAAGCCCTGCTTCTACTCGTGAATTGTGACCTAACCCAGCAGTGGTGAGCATTTAGAAAAGTCAGAGAGAGGCTGATTTTGGACATTTCAACTATAATATTTAAACTTAACAGCATGTGAGAGTTTGACCTTTTCCTGGGCTAGTGACCCAAGGATGTAATGCTCTCTGGTAATGCTGGGCTGCACATGCTCAGTTGGTCTTATGGCCCACATTTTACAGGATCTGGATACTCAGTTGTGCCTCCATGAGTGGCTAGGCATTGAGTGCATTGTCAGCTGCCACAGTCAGATGTGCCACCTCACAACTCATCTCTGGAGAGGGTAGAAGGGCAGATGGGCTGGTTAGGGTCAGCACCCTGTAGGAAGTTCTCAGCAGCCCCAGAGCTATCAGTGCTGGTCTCTGGGCCGGGCTTGATTGGCCATGAGATACAAAGTCAGGAGTAGACACCTAGAGCTGTGTTCCAAATCATGTTCTCGATTTCAGTACCAGTAATATCCTTGATATTCAGTGTTTCATTTACCCTCGTTTTCCAATTTTCTAGCCAACTGTGTGACAGAAGCCTGTTATCTCAGATTACAGGTGGAGGCAGGATGATCCTACAAATGAGTTTGAGGCCAGTTTGGGTTACGTAGTGAGATCCTGTCTCAAAATTCCCTTATCCCCAAATTTACAATTTTTTTCATCTTAGAGTTTGTAAACAGGCAGAATTGAAAAGGCTCATTACAGTAAGTTTTGACAGTGGTCAACAAGCAAAATCAGCATTATGAGTTGACTGTGGCAAGACCTATGTTCAGGATGAGGACAGGAATGTGAGGAGAGGTGTTGGGAGAGACTGTGTGATAGTGTGCGGCAGTGCTCACAGCTGGTCTGCTTCACAGGGTCCAGAGTCCTTTCCCAAGCCAATAACATCTGCACAGTTCTACTACATGGATACTTTCATACTGTTGTCTTCTGGCTCTGAATTTTGGCTGCTAAAGTACCACATTGACCTTTGTAGGGATGACATACGAAGGTAGGTGGCCTCCCTCCTGCTTCTAGCCCTCCCGATCCTGCCCAGAGAGCTAGCCCCCATTCTCACTCTGCCCCGCCCCTTCATTCTTAGAGACAGGCACTTTAAAATTTTAAATGATAAAAATGGAAGTTTCAGTTATTAGCTTTTCAGTTCTCCTACCTTCCTAGCACACATTCCTTTGTTTTTGAGATTTAACATCAATCCCTCTTTGCTCTTACCTGTTTGTCCATTTACTTTTGCTCCTAACCATCTCTACAAGAGCAGGAGTTGGGGTAGTCTTAAAGTGAAGTTCTGAGGGCGTATCTGCCTCTGCCTCTGTATCCCCCTTTTCTCTAATTATCTTAAGAGAATAACCATGGACAAATGGAAAGATGAATGTAAGGAGAAAGTGCTAAGTAGCTGCTATAATGTAGAAACATTGGGAAACTTAGTGCATAAACTTAGTGGTATTCACATTCTGTAATTCAGTGTAACGTCGATATGTTACTTAGAGAAATATCTAATAATAATGAGAGGTTTTTCACATTTAAAGTAAAAATTATTGTAGAATAAATATGGTTTATACTAAAATGTCTGGCAGAATATTCATCACAATGCTCACTTATGCAAAAGGAGACTTTTTGTTTTCCTTCTGTATGTACCACCTTATATAATACAACATGTTTTACTTTGTTATCAGTGGAAAGTTGTTAAAGGAAGAGGTAAAAATGCATCCTGATGAGTGATTTATAGGTGCCTGTTGGAATTCATCAAATTTCTTGGATGTCAGCAACCATCATTTTGCTTAACTTATTTGTCATTATAGGCAGGGCACATCATCTCATTATAGCAGGGTAAAATGACCCAAGTTAGAATGAGGAGCTACTAATTGTTTGCTGTATACCTTGAACTCATATGGGAGGCTGCACTGCAATGCCAGAACCATCTTGCATTTTTCGGGTCCCAGTGTGGAATCTAACCCAATATATTTCTTTCATCCCACTCACCCCAACCCACCCAGCACATCTTTTCCATCATCCACCACATCCCCTTTATCCTATCCTATCCTTCCCATCTCATTCTATCCTACCCCATCCCATCCCATCCCATCCCATCCCATCCCATCCCATCCCATCCCATCCCATCCCATCCCATCC
>CABHPH010123876.1:0-11706 GCA_902168325.1 Peromyscus nudipes
GTAATTCCAGCACTTGGAAGGATCAGGAGTTCAAGACCAGCCTCTGCTATGTAGTGAGTAGTTAGACGCCAACCTGGGCTATTATGAGACCGTATCTCAAACACCCCAAAACCCATTACTGGGGTTTGAGACTGACTCCTGCCCTTTAGAGCCATCCAAAAAATATAGGCATTTAAAGGAAACTTTGGAGAATCCGAAGAATCTAAACGTAGAGAATTTTAAAGACTTAATGCCTCGGGGAGTGTGGAGAACAGGGCGGCGAGTTCTGACAGCCTCGCTTCTAGGCAAGTCCGTTGACCTTCAGCCCTGGCTCCTGTTTTCTACAAGAGAAATCCTGCCCTACATTCCCACCTAGTGGAATCTTCTGTAAAAAACTAGTAAGGAATGTGAATGGGTCAAGTTCAGCCCCACACCTCCCTCCCTCCACCCCGCCACGACCCAGCGCATGGCTACGGTTGTCACACTGAGCAAGAGAAAAAGGACCTCTCGGTCTCTATTTCTTCTCTTTCTACAAGACCCAGAGGGTGCCCACGGCCCAGGTGTGTGGAGGGCAGCCAGGTACCCTTCTCGCCCCAGATGTCACCCGCACAGCCGGAACGCCGGCGGGTTCTGCAGCAACGGCTCGGGAACTGCCGGCCTCCGCGTCCGTCCGCAGCGCCGCCGCCAGCCAGGCTGGAGCCGAGTCTGACCCCAGCGTCTGCGCTCCCGCCGGCCACCGGGAACCAGGTGAGCCTCGGTCGGGAGCCGACGGGAGCACTGGCTGCAGCCCGGGGGGCCGAGAAGCCGCCGTGCGTCCCAGGGCGGGGCTGCTTGGGTCACCTCAGGGCCAGGAGGGTCCCAGACACTCTTTCAATTCTTTGCACAACGACTGGATGGATGGATGGATGGATGGATGGATGGATGAATGAATGAATGAATGGCGGTGGTCCCTGGAACTTCTCTTTCGTATAGAAAGGCTGCGTAAAACAGCAGCGACAAAGAGACAAAGTGGATTTTGCAGGCTGGAGCCTTTCAAAATTCTCTGTGTTGTCAAAAGCTGAGAGAACTGGTCTGTGGGCTTCGCCACACTTCCGCCCCATCTGTATCCTCCTCAGGCCCCGGGCTCCTTAGCCTCTCAAACCTCACTGCTTTTGTGCATTTTGTTCTCTCTGGCTGAACCCTGCCCCTCCACCCCTCTCCCCTTGCCTGTCTTCCAGTCAAACCCCTATTTATGGATTATGCATTGGAGCCTTCTCCGTTCAGTCCCGTGATGAGTGTCTCTCCAACACACCCCCTTGGTATCACACTGTGTGGCACTAAAGGAAGGTGTCCCGTGTTGTGTTTATGTGACCTGTGGTCAGCGGCTGGAGGGCTGTCACCTTCAATCATCGCCTGCGGCTAGTATTTGCTAATACCTTTGCCCGATCCCTGGACACTCTCCATCAAAACGGAGAGAGTCACAGGCAGTGAGTGGTTTGGGTTGGGAATTACATGTGCTTATTTTTAAAAATTGGAAGTGAATTTTGCCTAATGATTATAGGAAGCATATGAAAGATGACTCTATCAGGTGAAAGACATTCTTGCACCTTAATTTTCAGGGTTTCATTTTTTTTTTTTTTCCCGAGACAGGGTTTCTCTGTGTAGCTTTTCGCCTTTCCTGGAACTCGCTTTGTAGCCCAAGCTGGCCTCGAACTCACAGAGATCCGCCTGCCTCTGCCTCCCGAGTGCTGGGATTAAAGGCGTGCGCCACCATCGCCTGGTGGGTTTCATGTTTTGTTGGGTCAAATTTTTATATATCAGGTTACATTTTTTTTTTGCATTTAAATATTCCAAATGGAGATTCTTTGAATCAGTCAGTGAGTGGCTGGCTGGCTGGATGATGGATGGATGGATGGATGGATGGATGGACGGACAGATGGATGGATAAGGGCAGTGGAAGTTGTGAAAGAGCTGGGTTAAAGTGCCTGTATTTTAATAGTGTTCCAAATTTAGCAGTGAGAGTCTGATTAAAGGTAACTAGAGGCTGGGGCTATGGCTCAGGGTAGAGCAGGCTAGCGTGTGAGGCCCTCAGGTACATTTCCAGCACAGGAAGGAAAAAAAGGAATTGAGGGGTGAATGGTGGCATAAACCTGTAATCCCAGCATTTGATAGATGGGCGGGAGGGTTGGGAGTTCAAGGCCAGCTAGGCTGCATGAGACCCTGTCTTAAAAACTGAAATTAAAAAAGCCAAGGCCAGAAAGATAACTAGCTTAGATTATTATAGCACCCTTACATGCTACTCTATATCAGAGTCACACTGCTGCCCTCCTCCTCTCTAAAAAAAAAGGCCTCACTATGGCTGGCCTGGAACTCCCAGAGATCTGCCTACCTCTGTCTCTCAAGTGCCAGTGCTGGGATTAAAGGTGTGCGCCACTAAACGCGGCTCACCCAGCTCCTTAAAACACACTTTTGTGCTGCCTCAGAACTTCTGATTCAGGAGGTCTTGCTCAGTGTGGCCTACATGTCAGAAGGAAGTTCTGCACATCCCAGCATGGCGGAAAGGGTCCTGCTGGTGTGTGAGATGCTGCTGGGGTTTTTATGAAAGCAAAAAGAAATGAAAGAATCGGGGAGATGGTTCCATCAGTAAATTACCTGCTGAGAAAGTGTGAGTTCAGACACCAGAGCTGGGATGGGGAAGGAGCAGGGAGCTTATGACCACCCTGTCTGGCTGAATCAGTGAACTCTTGTTCAATAAGAGACCCTGTCTCAAAATATGATGGATGGGGCTGGAGACCGGGCTCAGTGGTTAAGAGGCTCTTGCAGAGGACCTGGGTTCAATTCCCAGAATCTATATGTTGGCTCACAACTATCTGTAACTCCAGTTCCAGGGGATCTGACACTCTCTTCTGGCCTCTGAGGACACCAGGCACACACAATGCACATTTATACACATAAAAGTAAAATAAAAACAGAATAAATAAATCTTTACCAAAAAAAAAGTTGGAGAGCATAGACCCCTGGCCTCCACTCCACACATACTCACATACACTACACACATGCATACATACACACAAACACCACACACACATACACTAGACACATGCATGTATACATACAAACACCACACACATACACTAGACACATGCATACGTACACACAAACACCGCACACACAAACACTATGCACATGCATATATATACACAAACACCACACACACATACACCACACACATGCATACACACACAAACACCACACAAACATGCATACATACACACAACACCACACACACATACACCACACATATGCATGCACACAAACACACATACACAAAGTCATGGAGTTGGAGCAATTCCTGAGGCTTCTAAAGAAACTGACAATAAGGAAGTCGTGTGTTTCCCCTTCATGCTTCAGGCAGACATACGACATCACAGGCAGTGGTCTACCTTGTCTCTCCACCGTGGCTCCAGGGTTTTGTTTGGTTGGTCGGTTGGTTTTGGTCTTTCCAACCTTTTCTTTTTTTTTTTTTTTTTTTTTTTTTTCATTTTTCTCATTTTTTTTTTTTTTTTTTTTTTTTTTCTATTTTCACATTTATCATATATTTTTTTATAATTTATTTTATTTTATTTTACAATATAATTCAACTTTACATATCAGTCATAGATCACCCTGTTACCCCTCCTGCCACCCCGCCCCCAACCTTTTCTAAAGGACTTACTAACCTCTCCCTAGACCAGCACGACGCTGAGGGTCTCTGACTGATGCTTTTGCCTTGACCTCTCCATCTCCAGCCCTGTTCAAAACAGCTTCTCCTACTGACAGAAAGTTTTGTATCTGCGCCGTCCAGGCAGGAAGCCACTAGCTGTGTGTGAGCAGTGTGTGAGCCACTCTTGGGCTAGTGGACTGGGAACTGCATTGAAAATGTTCCCCTTGTGAAAGTCCCCTCTAAGTAGTAAGTTTAGTAGCCAGTGGCTCAGCATGCGGGACCACGCAGCTCAAGACAGCATCTCTGACTCAATCTGTCTTCTCAAGTAGATCCCATACGTACATGACTCCTGCTCAGACTCCAGATGACTAAGACATCCAGGACAAGTCACTCATCCAGGACCCTCTGGAAATGACTTTTATTTGGCGTGTGGTTTTGTTTGTTTATTTTGAAACAGAGTCTCGTATAGCCCAAGCTGACCCCAAGCTTGCCATGTAGCAGAGGCTAGTCTTGAGCTCCTGATCCCCCTGCCTCTGCATGCCGAGTGCTGAGACTACAGGCATGTGCCAGCACACCCAGCTCTCTCTAGGAACTGTCAGGTGGTTTATTTTGTGTGTACTCATAGGTGCAGGCCACACTGCCCGGGGGCCGGTCAGAGATCAACTGTGGGAGTTGGTTCTCTCCTTCACCACATGGGTCCCAGGGATCAAACTCAGGTTGTCAGGCTTGGCGCAGGTGCCCTTACCTGCAGGGTCCTTTCACTGGCCTTCCTCGGGACACTTCTGATCACTCCCCCTCAGTTAAAGCTGACGTGACTTGATTATTTCCTTTATGTCATCTCGAATTGTGTCCAATCCTGTCCCTAAATACAGCTGTTCCTTGAGCTGGGTCTCAACTCACCTTCTCAGGGAGTCCTTTTCCATTCCCCAGGCTAGGATCATCAGTGTTGTTCTGGGTTACGTGGTTTTAAGACATGATACCTGTTTTAGGGACAGGGCCTGAACTGCGGCTGTGGCTGAATCATGGTGGTGTGCTGAGGAACTTCCTACACCTGTCAGAAAAGGCGAGTCTGACGGTTGTGAGGAAAATACCAGCGTCTTCCCAGTGCAGAGTTCTTCCCCGTGCACATGTGTGCACACACACACACTGAACTTCTCAACTGGGGTTTTGTGTTTGTTTGCTCTGACAGGGTCTTGGTATGTGGCCCAGGCTGATCTCAGCCTCCTGATCCTTCTGCCCCTGTGTCTGCAGTGTTGGGATTACAGGACAGGACAGGCCACCACACCTGACAACTTGTCCGTTTTAAAAATGAGAACAACACGTCCTTTGAAATGAATTGGTGATAGAATGATTTTGAGTGTAAAACTGTGCAACATAGAGGAAGGGTCTTATAAAACTGCTGTGCAAATGTGACCTCCTTATGTGTGAATCACATTCCCTTCAAAGTATGCTGAAATGTAACCTCCTTATGTGTGAATTACGTTCCCTTCAAAGTATGCTGAGAGGCATGCACAGCTACACCTGCCTGTGGTCCCAGTGCTCAGGGGGCTGAATCAGGGAGCTCGCCAGAGACTCATCATGCAAAACCAGACTGAGCAACATAGAAAGTTTCTATATTAAGAAGGAAAACAAACAGACAGACAGACAGACAGACAGACACAGGGATAGTAGGCCAGGTATGCAATCCCATCACTTGGGACATGGAAGCCAGAGGATCATGAGTTCAAGGTTATCTTTGGCTACATTGTGAGTTCAAGGCCATCCTGAACTACAAGAGACCCTCTCTCCGAAAACAGTAAGGGTGGTAGAGAGATGGCTCAGCCAATACAAGTGTGTGCTGCTTTTGCAAAGGACCTGAGCTTGGTTCCCAGTAACCATATTGGAAAGCTCACAACCACCAGCTCCTGCTCCCATTTCGGGGCTTGGAGAGCACATGTACTCACACGTGTGAACACATACACACACAAATAATAAAACTCTCTTTTAAAAAAAAAACAAGAAAAGTGCTAATGATTTAAATTTCTAAAAAACTGCTTATCTTTTGAGACAGGATCTCTCTATGTAGTCCTGGCTGGCCTGAAACTTGCTACATAAACCAGGCTGGCCTTGAACTCATAGAAATCCTTCTGTCTCTGCCTACCAGGTACTAGGATTAATAAGCATATGCTACCACACACAGCCCTAAGTATTTTTATTACATTTATTTATCTGGTGGTGGGAGTGGCGTACATTGCCACAGATTGCGTGTGAAGGCAGAGGACAACTTGCAGGAGTCAGTTACTCTCCTATCATGTGGGTTCCAGGATTGAGCACAGGTCATCAGGCTCACCAGCAAAACACCTTTCACCACTGAGCTGTCTCATCTCATCAGCCCTAATACCTGGTTTTTTTTTTTTTTTTTTTTGTTTTTGGTTTTTCGAGAGGTGGCTCTGAGGTCAGGCGACCGGCCCGCGGCGGCCGAGGTGGCGAGTTCGATTCCCGCGAACTGACTGCCTGCCTGCCTGATGACGTCATGAACCGATGATTGATCGATCAAGCCCTATCAATCAATTCATCGAAAAAAAAAAAAGTTTAGCCGGGCGGTGGTGGCGCACGCCTTTAATCCCAGCACTCGGGAGGCAGAGGCAGGCGGATCTCTGTGAGTTCGAGGCCAGCCTGGTCTCCAAAACGAGTTCCAGGAAAGGCGCAAAGCTACACAGAGAAACCCTGTCTCAAAAAACTAATACCTGTTTTTATCTGACGTCTTTCCAGCTCGTCCAGGAAGAATGCAAACGGAGAGGAGCCTCCAGCCTTTGGGCAACAGATACAGGCAAACCCCCTTTTCGTACGATGTCAAGCGAAACGTGTACAATGAGGAGAATTTCCAGCAGGAGCACAAGAGGAAGGCTCCCTCTACCGGGAACGTGGACGTCAACATCACCACCTTCAAGCACCATGTCCAATGCCGGTGTGTGTACTCAGCCTCTCAATGGCCACCAAGCCAGGCAGGAGCGAAAGCTAACCTGACTCCTTTGCAGCTCACTTCTATCTCTCTGTCTTCCTTCTCTGGATTCCTGTTATCTGAACCGTGCTGTTTATTGTGTGGTTTTGTTGTTGTTGTTGGCTGTGTGTGTGTGTGTGTGTGTCTGTCTGTCTGTCTGTCTGTCTCTCTCTCTCTGTGTGTCTCTGTGTGTGTCTGTGTGCATGTGTCTGTCTCTCTCTCTCTCTGTGTCTCTGTGTGTGTGTCTGTGTGTGTCTTGCAGGGTCCTCTGATGATAAACTTATTTGGCGTTGTCTTTTAGCTTGTTTTCTGGTATTCCACTCTAACAAAAGATGCAAGGCTGAGTAACTTCTAAATAAAAGGTTTCTTTGGTTCAGGATTCTGGTAGCCAGGGGGTCCAAACAGCATGGGTGCTGGTGTCCTGGTGAGGACGCCCTGCCATGGAAAGGGAAGCTGCCGGTTGGCCACGGCATGGGCTAGCCTCACTTTATAAAACCTGCTCTGCGGGTGCTCATTCAGCCCCACCAGAGCTAGATCCAGGCGTGAGAGAGGGAGGGAGGGGCTCCTGAAGCCAAGGTCCCACAACTTGCTCCTTCCAAACATTGCCTGAATTGAAACCAAGCTCTCAGCACTAGAACTTTTGTGAAACTAGCCACAATCCAGTCACTGTAGGCATGAAACCTCCAGCAAGTATCTTGGGTAATAAGCACATTGTTCCATCAGGGCAGGCAAAGTGGGTCAGTGGGTAAAGGCACTGTAAAGCCTGAGGACTAAGTTTTATTCCTCGGACCCACACGGTGGAAGGAGAGAAGTGACTCTCCGAAGTTGTTCCCTATCCCTCTCCACACTCAACAAACGCAGTTAAACGCCAACTGCTGTTAGGCTCCGAGGAGGTTAGACAGCTCTGGGGGACTCAACCGTAGTGACGGGAGAGCCTCCTGACGTCCACATCTTGGCCGTCAACAGAGAGGACACACCGCCTCCCACTCCCGCCCTCACTAGCAAGGGTTCTGAGCCTGTTTCTGGTCTGTGAACCTCTTTGCAAACTGACAAAGCGAAAGCTCGTCTTTTCAGAATAATTTCTTTCATTCATTTTGTTGATTCTTGTATTTTTCTTCTTCAAGGGTCTCATATAGCCCAGTATGGCCTCATACTCTCTATGTAACCAGCCTGAAGTCCTGATCCCCCTGCCTCCACCTCCCCAGTGCTAGTCTATAGGTGTGCACTACACTCCCAGCTCGTGCTTTTTATCCCCAGTACCGGGGACTGAACCCACAGTTTGACATGTGCTAGGCAAGCACTCTGTCACTGAGCTGTCCTCAGACTGCTAGTGTGTGTGTGTGTGTGTGTGTGTGTGTGTAGGGGGTGTTTTGCTTTGTTTTTTTTTTTTTTGTTTGTTTGTTTTTTGTTGTTGTTGTTGGTGGTGGTTTGGTTTTTCGAGACAGGGCTTCTCTGTGTAACAGTCCTGGCTGTCCCGGAACTTGCATTGTAGACCAGGCTGACCTCAAACTGATGGCATTCGCCATCAGCACTCATTGTGTGTGTGTGTGTGTGTGTGTCTCTGTGTGTGTGTGTGTTTTGACCCTTTTGTTGTTGTTTGGTTTTTGTTTTTGTTTTTGTTTTTTTTTTCCAGACAGAGTTTCTCTCTGTATCCCTGACTGTCCTGGAACTCGTTCTGTAGATCAGGCTGGCCTCGAACTCACAGAGGTCTCCTGCCTCTGTCCCCCGAGTGCTGGGATTAAAGGTGTGTGCCACCACCGCCACCACCACCCAGCCTTGTTTTGACCATTTTTAAGTGTGGGGTTTCATGGCATAATTGTTATTATACAATTACCACCACAGTTGATTTGCAAAACATTTTCATCACCTCAAACAGAAACTCTGTACTCATTAAGCAATGACCCCCTACCTCTCACCCCACCCCTGCTTCTGTCCCTGTGAGTCTGCCTCTTTGAGATTGAGCTATGAACCTGCCCCTTGTGTTTCAAGCAGAACCACCCAGCATTTGTCTTTCTGCATCTGGCTTGTTTCATTTAATATCATACTTTCAGCGTTCATCCACATTATAACAAATGCTAGCACACTTCCTTTTTTCTATGGTAGAGTAATAATCCATTGTGTTTTATGTACACTTTGTCTATCTATCCATTTGTTAATGGACACTTGGGTTCTTTCCATCTTTTGTCCTCTGAGAAGAATGTTGCCATGGATCCATTTCAATCCTTGTTTTTAATTCTCTCAGGACCCTGCCTAGGGGTAGAATTCCCAGGTCATATGGCAACTGTGTGTGCAGCTGTGTGTGCACGTCCATGTGGATGTGCACACATCCATGTGGATGTGCACACGTGTGTGTGCACACACATACAGAGGCCAGAGGCTGATGTGAAGGGTCTCCCTCTGTCACTTCCCACCTTAAATTTTGACGCAGGGTCTCTCACTAAACTGGGAGCTCTTGGATTAAGCTAGACTGCCTGAGCAGCGAGCTGCAGGGACCTTCAGTCTCCACCGGCCCAGCTGCGGATTTCAGGCTGCACTGGCCGCCTGGTTCTTTCTTCTTCCACGTGCTAAGAGTCTGAATGCCACACTCATGCATATGCAGCAGGTCCTTTGCCAGCGAGCTGGCTCCTCACCCTGTGTATTTCTTTTTGTTTTGTTTCTTTGAGATAGGGTCTCACTATTAGTCCTGGCTAGCCTCAAACTCACTATCCTCCTGCCTCAGCCTCCTGAATGCTAGGATTCAGGCATGCTTTACATCACTCGTTGACTTTTGAGGAGCTGGTATATTAGTTTCTACAATGCTGACACCATTTTACATTCCCAATAGAGTTGTACAAGGAATCTAGTTTCCTGCACTCTCTAAAATTTCCTTTCTGTCTTTTGAATTATTATTATTATTATTATTATCTTAGCAGGTATGAAGTGGTGTCTCTTTGTGTTATTTTTTATTTTGTTCCATGTTTTTCTCATGAAGATATGAGCAACATTTTCTTGTGTTTATTGGCCACTCTTGTATCTTTGGAGAAAAAAAAAGTCATTTCTTTTACCCTTTCCAACATCAGGTCATTTTTCTTTTTTATCGTTGAGTTTGGGAACGTTTTGTTTTGTTTTGTTTTGTTTTGTTTTGTTTTGTTTTGTTTTCTTTTGTTTTGTTTTGTTTTGTTTTTGAGACAGGGTCTGTTTGGTGGCTTTGGCTATCTTAGAACTAACTCTGTAGACCAGGCTGGCCTTGAACTCACAGAGATCTGCTTGCTTCTGCCTCCTGAGTGCTGGGATTAAAGTCATATGCCACCACCACCTGGCTGAGTTGGGAGATTTCTTTAACTATTCTGGATATTCAGTTCTTATCTGATGATTTGTAAATTTTTTAACTCTATAAGTTGTCATTTCCCTCCATTAGAGTCTTTTAAAGACATTTATTTTGGGGAGGCAGAGGACAGCCAAGGCTACACAGAGAAACCCTGTCTCATAAAACAAACAAGCAAAAATTTTATTTTTATTATTTTTAATTATGTGTAGGTGTGTGTGTCTGTACATATGAATGCAGGTTGGAAGTGTCAGATCCCCAGAGCTACAGTTACAGACAGCTGTGAGCCGCCATGAGGGTGCTGGGAACCAAACCCTGGACCTCAGGAAGAACAGCCAGTGCTCTCAGGCTCTGCAGATTTTACTGTGATAAAAATTCGAACTATGTTTTAGCCTAAGAATTTCATACTTTAGCTCTTTTTTTTTTCTTTCTTTCTTTTTGCTGGAGATTAAACCTGAGGCCTCCCACTCATGAGTCAAGTGCTCCACCACTGAGCTCCATCCAACTCTCTTATTACTTTTTATTTTTGAAACAGGGTCTTGCTAAGTTGCCCAGACTGGTCTTGAACTCACCCTGTAGCCTAGGCTGGCTTTGAACTTATGATCCTCCTGCCTCTGAATCCCAAGTAACTGAGATTAACAGACCTGAGCCACTAGGCCTGTCAGTGTTCACTCTTAAATTTAAGTCTGATCTATTTGTAGTCTTTAGTACCTTGTGTAAAGTCGGGGTCCAATTTTATTTTTATTTTTATTTTTTTTTTTTGGTTTTTCAAGACAGGGTTTCTCTGTGTAGCTTTGCGCCTTTCCTGGAGCTCACTTGGTAGCCCAGGCTGGCCTCGAACTCACAGAGATCCGCCTGGCTCTGCCTCCCGAGTGCTGGGATTAAAGGCGTGTGCCACCAACGCCTGGCCCAACTTTATTCTTTAATATACAGACATGCCACTTTAGCAGCATGGTCTTTTGAAGAGAATGCTACTTTCCCATTCAGGGTCTCAGCAAGAATAGTTTTATTTTACTTTATGTGGTTTTTCAAGACAGGATTTCTCTGTATAACAGCCCTGGCTATTTTGGGACTTGCTTTGTAGACCAGGCTAGGCTTAAACTCACAGAGATCCTCTTGCCTCTGCCTCCCAAGTGCTAGAATTAAAGACATGTGACATTTTTTCCCCTGCTTTTGTTGGTTTATTTGTTTTTTGTTTTTGTTTGTTTGTTTGTGTGTTTTTTTGTTTTGTTTTGTTTTGTTTTTAGAGACAGAGTTTCTCTATGTAACAGCCCTGGCTGTCCTGGAACTCCCTTTATAGACCAGGCTGACCTCGAACTCAAAGAGATTTTCCTGCCTCGCCTCCTGAGTGCTGGGACTAAAGGTGTGTGCCACCACAGCTGGCTTTATTTTTAATTATGTGTGTGTGAACATGGATCAGTGTGTGAGACTCCAGATGCCTGCAGATGCCAGAGGCGTCAAATCCCTGGAGCTGGAGTTAACTGTGGTTGTGAGCCACTGACGTGGGTGCTGGGAGCTGAACCCAGGTTCTCTGCAAGGGCAGCACAAGCTCTTAACTGCTTAAGCCATCTCTCTGCCCAGTAATTTAACAATATACAAGAGAGGTAGAATTATAAGGAGATTATAATTATAAGGAATTATAAGGAAAAACCATTGTATTAAAATCTAGTGGGCCAGGTGGTGGTGGTACATGTCTTTAGTCCCAGCCTTTAGTACACACACACACACACACACACACACACACACACACACACACACACA
>CABHPH010123877.1:0-12719 GCA_902168325.1 Peromyscus nudipes
GCTGAAACTATCTGGTCCTGGGCTTTTTTTGGTTGGGAAACTTTTAATGGCTGCTTCTATTTCCTTAGGGGTTATTGGTCTATTTAAATTGTTTATCTGGTTTTGATTTAACTTTGGTATGTGGTACCTATCCAAAAAATTGTCCATTTATTGTAGATTTTCTAATTTTGTGGAGTACAGGTTTTTGAAATATGAACTGATGATTCTCCAGATTTCTTCATTGTCTGTTCTTATGTCTCCCTTTTCATTTCTGATTTTGTTAATTTGGATGCTCTCTCTGCCTTTTGGTTAGTTTGGATAAGGGTTTGTCTATCTTGTTGATTTTTCTCAAAGAACCAACTCTTTGTTTCATTTATTTTTTGTATTGTTCTCTTTGTTTCTATTTTATTGTTTTCAGCCCTCAATTTGATTATTTCCTGGCATCTACTCTTTCTGTATGAGTTTGCTTCTTTTTGTTCTAGAGCTTTTAGGTATGCTGTTAAGTCAATAGTGTGAGATTTCTCCAACTTCTTTATGTGGGCATTTAGTGCTACGAATTTTCCTCTTAGCACTGCTTTCATAGTGTTCCATAAGTTTGGGTATGTTGTACCTTCATTTTCATTGAATTCTAGGAAGTCTTTAATTTCTTTCTTTATTTTTTTCCTTGACCCATTGGTGATTCATTTGAGCATTATTCAGTCTCCATGAGCTTGTAGGCTTTCTATAATTTTTGTTGTTGTTGAAATCTAACTTTAAACCATGGTGGTCCGATAGAATACAGGAGGTTATTCCATTTTTTTTGTGTGTGTGTGTCTGTTGAGATTTGTTTTGTGGGTGAGTTTTAGAAAAGGTTCCATGGGGTGCTGAGAAGAAGGTATATTCTTTTTTGTTAGGGTGGAATGTTCTGTACATATCAGTTAAGTCCATTTGAGTCATAACTTCTGTTAGGTCTCTTGTTTCTCTGTTACATTTCGATCTGGCAGATCTGTCCAGTGATGAGAGTGGGGTGTTAAAGTCTCCCACTATTAAAGTGTGGATTTTGATGTGTGATTTAAGCTTTAGTAATGTTTCTTTTACATATGTGGGTGCCCTTGTATTTGGGGCATAAATATTCAGAATTGAAACTTCATCTTGGTGGATCTTTCCTGTGATGCGTATGTAATGTACTTCTCAATCTCTTCGATTGATTTTAGTTTGATGTCTATTTTGTTAGATATTAGGATAGCTATACCAGCTTGCTTTTTAAGTCTGTTTGATTGGAAAGTCTTTTCCAAGCCTTTTACTCTGTGGTAGTGTCTGTCTTTGAAGTTGAGTTGTGTTTCTTGTATTCACCAGAAGGATGGGTCTTGATTTCATATCCATTCTGTTAGCCTGTATCTTTTTAGTGGTGAATTAAGTCCATTGATATCAATGGATATAAATGACCAGTGATTGTTAATTCCTGTTATCTTTTAGTGGTGGTGTGTATGTATTTCTCTTCTTTGGGGTTTACTCCTGTGGTGTTATCTATTGCCTGTGTTTTCGAGGGTGTATCTGACTCCCTTAGGCTGGAATTTTCCTTCTAGTGCTTTCTGTAGGGCTGGGTTTGTGGATAAGTATTGTTTAAATCTGGTTTTGTCTTGGAATGTCTTATTCACTCTGTCTATGGTGATTGAAAGTTTTGCTGGGTATATTAGTCTATGCTGGCATCCATGGTCTCTTAGTGTCTGCATTACATCTGTCCATGTTCTTCTGGCTTTCAAAGTCTCCATTGAGAAGTCGGGTGTTATTCTGATGGGTTTGCCTTTATAAGTCACTTGGCCTTTTTCCTTTGCTGCTCTTAATATTCTTTCTTTATTCTGTATGCTTAGTGGTTTAATTATTATGAGGCGAGGGGGCATTTTTTTGGGGTCTAGTCTATTTGGTGTTCCATAAGCTTCTTATATTTTCATGAGTATTTCCTTCTTTAAGTTGGGAAAGTTTTCTTCTATGATTTTGTTGAATATATTTTCTGTGCCTTTGAGTTGATATTCTTCTCCTGCTTCTAGCCCTATTATTCTTAGGTTTGGCCTTTTCATGGTGCCCCAGATTTCCTGAACATTTTTTGTTATGACTTTTTTGGGTTTGATGTTTTCTTTGACTGACAAATCTATTTCTTGTATTGTATCCTCAACACCAGGGAGTCTCTCTTCCATCTCTTGTATTCTGTTGGTTATGCTTGCATCTGTGTTTCCTGTTTATTTACTCAGATTTTCTATTTCCAGCATTCCCTCTGTTTGTGTCTTCTTCATTGTTTCTATTTCACTTTTCAGGTCTTGAACTGTTTCCTTAACATATTTAATTGCTTTTTCATGGTTTCCTTGGCTTTCTCTAAAGGATTTATTAATTTCTTCCATTTCTTGTTTGTTTTTTCCTCTATTTCTCTATTGATTTCTTCCAAATTTTTGTTTGCTTTTTCTCAATTTCTTTAAGGGAAAATTTCATTTCCTCTTTAAAGACCTCTAGCATCTTCATGAAGTTATGTTTAAGGTCACTTTCTTCTGCTTCTTCTACATTGTGATGTCCAGGTCTTGCTGTTGTAGAAGGGCTAGGTTCTGGTGATGTCATATTGCTCTTCATGTTGTTGTATGTATTTTTGCACTGGCGTCTACCCATCCCTTCCTCCAGTAGGTGCAAGAGGTGTCTGTGTCTGAACGAGCTGCTATGGGTCCAGTCTGTGCTTGTTGTATCTGTGTCTCAGGGGGCCCCTATGGGCCCAATCTTAGCTCTTGGTCTAATTGGAGCTGGCAGATCCTGTGTCTCAGGGAGCTGCCCTTGGTCCAATCCAAGCTAGCTGATTCTGTGGCTCAGGGAGCCACTCTTGGTCTTATAAGGGCTCTTGGTCCAGTCACAGGTGATGGATTCTATGTCTCAGGAAGCCTCTCTTGGTCCAATGAAAGTTGGCAGATTCCGTGTCTCAGGAAGTTAAAGGGGTTGCAGACAGATGGGTATTGGGGTAGGGTGTGGAACTTGTAGATTGCAGGGTTTGATTTGGGGGGGGAGTTGGTGGTGGAGTGCTGTGGGATGGTCTGTATGTCAAATTGCTCTGATTGGTCAATAAATAAAACACTGATTGGCCAGTAGCCAGGCAGGAAGTATAGGCAGGACTAACAGAGAGGAGAATTGAGAGAACAGGAAGGCGGAGGGAGAGACACTGCCAGCCGCCGCCATGACAAGCAGCATGTGAAAACGCTGGTAAGCCACGAGCCATGTGGCAAGGTATAGATTTATAGAAATGGATTAATTTAAGATGTAAGAACTAGATAGCTAGAAGCCTGAGTCATTAGGCCAAACAGTTTAAACAATATAAGTCTCTGTGTTTACTTGGTTGTGCTTACTGAGTTACTCTGTGTTTACTGAGCGGCTGTGGACTGGCGGGTGACAGAGATTTGTCCTGACTGTGGGCCAGGCAGGAAAACTCTAGCTACAGTGGAGCCTGCCTGCAGGAGTTTTCCCTGCTAGCCAGCCACTGGGGCAGCATTGGATAGGGGTTCCCGGAGACTGGCTGTGTCCCAGGACCTGGGTCCTAGAGTCCTAATGATATATTTTAGTGAAGATAAGTAGCTGACAAATTCAGTTGCATCTCAAGGCAACTCATAAATTTTATACTGATAATTATTGATCACACATATTCTCAAGAAGAAATTTGAATGAATTTCTTAAGATGAGTTTTCTGTTATAAAAAATAGGCTTTTGTAGACTTAGAAATTAAACTAGTTTTTTAAATAAGTTAGGAATTGATAAACATTAGTAAATAGTTCATGGGAAAACCTATAGATAATTATTTATGTTGTTACATAAATTTTTCTTAGGATTTATTTACAAATAGTCACAGTACATCAGAAAGTACAGTTTGAAGGAAGGAAATACAGCAATTGATCAGTGTTTTTGAATAGTAATTGTAGAAAAGCAGGGATACTGTACTTCAAGTTAACAAATTTGTTATAAATGTTCCCTACATTTTTATGAGTGACAGATAAGATAATTTGTAGAGATGGATGGCTAGTAACTCCAGTCACAAAATCCACCTTTGGAATGACCTTGTTCATGACAAAATCATTGTTCAGTTTTTACTAAGTGACACATCTGTGTTTTTGACACAAAACTGAAGTAAATGTCAGAAGTATTCAAAGCAGGAACCAACCCAGGCACCTTCACATCTCTCTTTTCTTCTCCTTGCTAATGGGTGTGTGTATAAATGACTCTTGTTCACTCACTCCATCCTTGTCTTCCCTTTCAGTTTAAAAATATCATATTTGAAATTTATTCACTGTCTTAGGGTTTCTATTGCTGTGAAGAGACACCAGGACCACAGCAACTCTTACAGTGGAAACATTTAATTGTGGTGGAGGCTTACAGTTCAGAGGTTCAGTCCATTATCATGGTGGGACATGGCATCATGCAGGTAGACATGGTGCTGGAGAGGTAACTGAGAATTCTGCATCTTGCAGACAACAGGAAGTGAAGCGAGACACTGAGGGATATCTTGAGCATACATGAGACCTCAAAGCCCACCTTCAGAGTGACATATTTCCTCCAATAAGATCATACCTACTCTAACAAGGCCTCACCTCCTAATAGTGCCACTCCCTTTGGAAGCCATTTTCTTTCAAACCACCAAATTCTCATTTATCATTCACAATTAAGGTAGAAAATTCCCTTTAGTATATGGCATATATTTTATTTTTATTCTTGGTTATCATCAAAATGAGAAAATGATGACTCTTCTTATTCATTGGAACTAATTTTGCCCCACATTGATAAAATGCAGATAGGAGTATAATAATAGTAATTAAAGAAACAGAATTCCAGACATGTGGTCACAGCATAATCATGTTGAATTCCTTTCAGACCCCAGATGTGCAGAACATTCTCTGGGCCAAATCTTTCAAGGGAATTTGAGGCGTATTGGAGACATCAGCCAAGGATTTCCCCCAGCCCTCCCCCCAAACCACCCCTAGCCATCCCCCCAATCCACTCCCCCATTCCCACCTCCTCCAAGGCAAGGTCTCCCCTGGGGAGTCAGCCCAGCCTGGTAGATTCAGCCAAGGCAGGTCCAGTCCCCTCCTCCCTTCACCCAGGCTGAGCAAAGTGTCCCTACGTAGGCCCCAGGTTCCAAACAGCCAGCTCATGCACTAAGGACAGGTCCCAGTCCCACTGCCTTGGGGCCTCCCAAACAGTTCAAGCTAATCAACTGTCTCACTTATCCAGAGGGCCTGATCCAGTTGGGGGCTCCTCAGCTACTGGTTCATAGTTCATGTGTTTCCACTAGTTTGGCTATTTGTCCCTGTGCTTTTTCCAGTCATGGTCATCCAATGACTGATGGAAGCAGATGCAGAGATCCATGGCCAGGCCCCAGTAGGAGCTCCAAGAGTCCAATCGGCAAGAAAGAGGAGGGATTGTATGATCGAGAATTGTTGAGAATTTACAGATTTTTACACAGAGATTGAACAGTGTTCCCAAAATAAATGATCTAGCATGAGGCTTATTAAGTGACATAAAGAGCAACTGATGGATGTTTTAAATAGAAATTCCCAGGAAGGGTCAAGGGCTATGCTTAGAGAACATGAAAGGATGTCTAGAACTCACATCTCCATTATGGACTTTTGAGTCATTTTGCCTCAAAAAGAGTTTGTTAGGCTCAGCATGTCTGCCAGGGTCAGGGAACTGTACTGCAGTCTGAAGAATTGTCTTCTAAAAATGGCTGCCATAGCATACCCTGCACATTTTCACTGTTTCACATAGGATTAAACAGAATTAAATACATTGCATATACATATCACACATCACACACATGTCACACATCACACACATGTCTCACACACACACACACACACACACACACACACACACACACACATGATCTTCTTGTAATCAAGGCCACAGATTCTGTATACCTGCATTTGTAAAAGCACTGGAAGTTAATGAATGCGTTGGGAGTAAAATTCACAAGTTACTTCTCTTTCTTAGGTTTGAAACTTGCACTTTGGGTGTTGGCACACAGGCTGCTTCACTCACAGGGTCCCAGTGAGGTAGCGCTGGGGGGAGCTTCACTCATGTGCGGAGCCCCTTGGTTGGCACCACCACTGCTTTGTGTTACAAGTCATTGCAGCTCGTGGACGGCTGTGGCTCTTTCTGGAAATGGATGAGGACATGTTCAGTTCCTATCATCAACTGGGAGCGGATTCAGGCTGGATGTTTAGGGTTCAGATCTTCAGTGTCTTTCTTGCAGTGGCCTGGGATGACTACAACCTCACAGAGTTCCGTGTGGTTCGCAGCAAACCAGCTTCAGACACATCTGGGCTCTCTTTCGCTACTTTTGTGAGCAGCAGCTACACACAAGTCTGCGATTTGAATGGCTGTTTTGAAAGAGGCCAAGATAATAAGTTTTTGATCACCATGGATCAATTTAAAAATTTTCCTGATCTCTTTTCTATTGCTGTGACAGATTTTGAGCAAATATCTAGAAAAGAACTGGTTTGTTTTGTTTTCTGGAAGGAAGGTCCACTGGACTTTACCCACCAGCATATTTTGCTTTTTGCATCTGTGAACTTCCACTGGTAGCAGTCACAGGGTATTTCCTTCTTCGAAGATATTTCCTGCCAGCTTTGGAGGAAAATTGAGTCCCAGATTCATCTGTTCTCTGGTGAATGGATAAAGAGCACTGTGTGTAAGAAG
The DNA here is from genome assembly GCA_902168325.1 of Peromyscus nudipes. Classification (NCBI taxonomy): domain Eukaryota; kingdom Metazoa; phylum Chordata; class Mammalia; order Rodentia; family Cricetidae; genus Peromyscus; species Peromyscus nudipes. Next base: position 6,676 of record CABHPH010123877.1, read on the forward strand.
ACTGTATCATTATACTTTTGTATTTGTTCATTGTACAAGCTTGAGTATACAAGAGCATAAATAGTGTGCTTATAGTATTTTCCCAGGTATTCGAGTGTCTGTGTGATATGCATGTATGACAGGCATGTGACGTGTGTGGAGCTCTTGTGTGTGTACATGGAGGATAGAGCTGATGCCAGAAATATATTTTTTCATCTGCTTACTCCATGAGGAGGCTCTTCAAATCAAGCCTGGAGCTGCAGACATGTGCTCTGACTAGCCAGCTTGCTCGAGGCGTTTCCACTCAGCCTTCCTAACCTGGAGTTACTGGTTGGCAGCCACACCCACCTGGCCTTTACTTAGATTTCAGGGAATCAAATTCAGGTTCTCATGCTTAGAAGTCGCACACTTAACAACTAAGTCATCACCCCAGCCCTGCTTGTCTTATATTTTTAAATGTCAACTGAGAATTCTATGCAATTAATTTTAAAACTCCAGAAATGAAAGAAAAAGCAAGAAAGGATTTAGATGTGTGATGACACCCCCAAAGATTGACCTTTGCTTTGGGAAGGTATGGGTAGGAGTTAGGGTTTGTTTGGAAATGTCAAAATAAGAATGTGTCACAACACTGGGCAAACCCTGAGCAGTATATATAAAAAGAAATGTAAAAAAAAAACAACGATAAAAAAAAAAGCTTTAATAAGGAAGGAAAGTGATCCCATCACACCAATTTTAAACTTAAGTATAGTTTTGGTGTCAACACTGGCTTAGCAGCTTGTCCAAATCCTTCCCCGTAAGTTGGACTTTCAAGGCTATTCCCTTCATTACCCATCATTAAAAAACTCACAGAAATTTGTGTTATGCCGTCATACATTAAAACAAACTGTAACTATTTAAATCATGCACATTCCAAATGAAACTGCAGTCACTGAAAACTACCCAGTATGAGGGGAAATGGAATGAGTTTATAATAGGCTTTAATTTCATCTTTCAAAATGTGGATTTTGCTAAATGGGCATCTTATGAACTGTTAAATCACATGCAGCTAGAGGAAGCATTAATACAGTCTTTGCATCAGTGGTGAATTTCACCTGTAAGTGCTAAGTTTATTTACAAAATATACATTTTCTATCTTTCCAGCTTTACCCTTGAATAATAGTTTTCTAAAGGACTCTTTCTCTTTTATCAGTGAACTGAACCATTCTTGCCAACATAATATATATTTGTACCTTAGATTTTACCTTTCTGCAAAGCAATAAGTTGATTTTGTATCTGAAGAATGCACAGTTCACTCCCTTTCTAATATTCTTGAACTGTATTATATTTATAAATTTGGTTCCAGTCCCCCATCAAACGTGTTCCCTCATCTGGACTGTTTATTTTCAGTATTCCTTTAGTATTTGGGAACCCAAGAAACAAACTTAAAGGGTTATGTGTCTAAATTATGTAAAATTCAGAGGATCCTGTCCATGTCAGACTGCTTCACCTTAGCTATCTCTTAGGCTGGAAAGCTTTTGTTAGTGGGATGTCCTGTATCTTGTAGGATGGTTAGTGGCATCCATCTCTGTTATCACCACAAGCTCAGAGATACTTAGAGCAGCCTAAACTACCTCCCCCATATGCTGCCAGCTGCCACCAGTGCGACAGGGCACACTGTAACCTGTTGAGGACCATGGGACTATCCGGAGACTCACAGCAGTGTAAACTGTGCCCAGTGATGCATTTCCTCCAGGGTGATACCCCAGGCTATCTCTTTGATTGCACAAAGAGAAAGAGACCTCTTTGCCTTTACTTCTTTTTCTTACCCTTGTGTTTTCAGGCACATATTACATTTTGAGATGGTGTTTTCCTTTCTAATTTAAAAGGCAATTTTGGAAACTATTTATGCATTTTAATCTACATCAATCTATTAGTGAATCTTTGTCTTTTATTTCTTAACAAATTTAGGCCATCACTATAAATGAAAAATACATGATAATTATTTTATTATTTTTGCTTCAAGTTATTTAGTCACTTTCTGAACATCAATTTTAATAGATGGTGATCCATTAAATTTGTATTGAATTCATGGAGTTTACCTGTACTGCACATCTGTATTCTTTGTTTTTTTGAATTAACATGTATACTTATTTCCTAATTCACTTGTATCACACTCCTATCCATCCATCAGAACCAGGTGTTATCCTCTCCCATCCCACTACACATCGTAGAGAAATGCATAGCCACTTCCTCTGTGTTCCAAGAGTACAATTTCCTCTCCCCCCCCTTTTCTACCATTCTTAATGCACTGAGCACACAAAGATGAAATATCTTCCCTATTACTGAGTTATTGCTACAGATCCCATTATATAGTGAGGCAAATCTGAATCAATTCATGGATGGCAGTTGATAGTAGCAGGGAATTAAGGAGTAAATGCAACTGATATGTGTGGTGTTTTGCAGGAGAAATTCCGTCATAGAATAGAGTCCGATGTTTGAATTGTTGGTTCTCAATTGGTGGCACTATCTGGGGATGTTAGGGAGTATTGCCTTGCTGGAGGAAGTATGCCACTGGGGGACAGGTTTTGAGGTTAAATGCCTTTCCCAGTGTGCTCTCTGCTTCTTGCTTGTGGTTCAAGATATGACTTCTGCTCCAGCCATGGTGTCTGCACCCTGCTGGGACCCCTCCCTGCCAGGATGGACTGCTATCTCTCTGGAACCTTAAGCCAAATAAATAGTTCCTTATGTAAGTTACCTTGGCCATGGTATTTATCCCAGCAACAGAAGAACTAATGCAGAGTTCACTGCTCTTTCAAGTTTCTAGTAACCTTCTCAACTAACCTATCTAATAATTCATTGCTTGGTTAGTTCAGTGTTTATAGTTTGTGGGGAAAAAAAATCAGCTGTTGTGTTTAATCTGCATTTAAAAACTCATCAGCTACAGAGGGGTTAAATGATTGTTAAATGCCTGTGGTGGGGGCATGAGTTCCAGAAGGAGAAGAGGAGGTGAGAGGGGAGCACAGGAAAGGAGGGGAGGAGAGGAGAAGGGAGGGGAGAAGAGAGGAGGGGAGGGGAGGGGAGAGGAGAGGAGAGGAGAGGAGGGGAGGGGAGGGGAGGGGAGGGGAGAGGAGAGGAGAGGAGGGGAGGGGAGGGGAGAGGAGAAACTCTTACTCAAGAGACCCCCCCAGCTCTGTCCCATGCCTGCCACTCCTGCCATCCACCCTAGTCCCAGAAAAGAACGCAGATGTCCTCCTGTGTGAGCAGCTACCATGTTTAGACACTGCTGCACAGTCTCAAGGTTTCCTTGCTGTGCTTTCTGCCATGTCTCTTAAATAACACTTGGCTGCAGTTTCTAGAGCAGGTGGCACTTGGGGATCAAAAATACCTCAAGGCAAGTGAGCATCCTGCTTATGGCCTGGCCTGTATTAAGAACAGGAAGCCAGCAGGTGTCCACGCCCAGCACATGCTGTCTACAACTCCTTCCCCAGGAGAATTTTCCTGCTCTCGGGGAATGTGTGTTTGGCTTCTGGGACTGGGCAAAGAGAGATGTCCTTACGTTGTCACCAGGTCAGGGTCATCCTGTGTCAAGCAGACAGTCTGTCCCCAGTGCTACAGTTATCTGAGGATGAAGCCTGTCCAGGTGTTCCTGACTTTTCTGCCTTCCCTCACTGTGTAGAAATCTCTTGGCTGCTCCCTTTGTGCAATGAAAGCTGACAAATTTCAGGACAGAATTAACCACTTGCCTTGCTAAATTCTGCTTTCTCTTCATGAATCTTTATTTCCAAAGAGGTAATTTTCTGGTGTTTTCGAAGCCTGCTGATATGAATAGCAGAGGCACAAATACATCCCTAAACCTTGTGGTTGGGGTTGTTATGTATAAGAAGTCATGCATAAACAGCTTTAGCTTAAATAAAAGAAAGATTTAATTAGGCAGCTATTGTGAAGAAGGCATACAATGCTTTCAGAGCATGTGCTATACTATGTAAAAAAAAATGTGTCTCCATTGTTCCCCCATGCTTAGTAAGTATTAATCAGACTCATCAATTAAGATAAAGCTACAAAGATTGAGGGAAGAAAAAACATTAAACTAAAATGGCTTTTCCTTCCCTTTTCTTCTGTTTGAGCCAAAGTTCATAGACAACAACAGAAGCTTCCAGCCCTGCAATCATCAAACACATTCTCAAAACTAAGGTATTAAGTGAACTATTTTAATGTCTCTTAATACACTTAAATTAATATTCTTATAAAAATCAGTGAAAAGATCTGCAAATGTGAATATCAGGGTAGAGTTAGTATTAGCAATTTTGTGCCAAAAGAAATGGATAAAAATAAATAATACAACATCACTTTTCTAAACTATTTCATTTGAAGATTTAAGTGTTTATCTCTATTTATGTAATTTAAATGTGTTTTTAATTAAGCTATTATCTAAAAGTCAGCATAAATATTCTGCATAAAGCAAACTAATTAAAACAACTTTGTAAGAAGTGCACCATGGAAATCATGTTGGGAAACTTTATTTTCATTAAGTAGGGATTAAATTAGCTGTAATTAGCTGAGAACCACTTCTGCCCATTTTACTCAACAAATATTTATTGATTATATTGTATATGTACTACAATTGTGTTAATGAGTACAAAGTTAAATCATTATGACTTTCAGGGAATCCAGATTGCTAAATCTGGAGTTGTAAATCACATGGTTTTGTTCACAGTTGAGAGGAGTCTTCATTTCCAGAGCAGATCCCAAATGTAGCTCCAATGTGTATGTAGCCTTGCAGATCACAGGTACTTTACAAAGAGATTAGATGAATACATATTTTTTAGCTTATGGTTTATGGCTTTACTTTCTCTGTATCTTTTAATGTGCACAATTAGGACAATACAAAACCACATAATGTCATTACATAAAAAGTAAAAATCCTGGGCTAGAGAGATGGCTCAGCAGTTATGTGCATTGGCTGCTCTTGCAGAGGACCTGGGTTCAGTTCCACACCCACAGGATGACTCACAACATCTGTAACTCCAATTTCAGGAGATCCAACACCCTCTCAGGCCCCCTGTGTACCTAGCAGGCAAGTTATGCACAGAAACACATTCAGACAACGCACTCACACACAACATACAATAAATAAATCTTTTTTTTCTTTTTCTTTTCTTCTCTCTCTTGTTTATTTGTTTGTTTTTGAAGATATGATTTCTTTGTGTAGCCTTGTCTATTCTGGAACTAGCTCTGTAGACCAGGCTGGCCTCGAACTCACAGAGATCCACCTGCCTCTGCCTCTGGAGTCCTGGGATTAAAGTCATGCGCCACCACTGCCGCCAGGAGACAAATCCTTTACTGCCACCACCCCACACTTCCCAGAGGGGAACTTCTGATTGATATTTTGAGAATGGAAAAACTCATTTCCCCTATTGTTGACCCTCCGTGCTAAAGGATTACTATCTACTCTCCAGATTTCCTTGTGTGTGTGTGTGTGTGTGTGTGTGTGTGTGTGTTTCTATTTTATTGAGGCTGATCAATTTCCACACATATTTAAAGTTAGACAATGTGTAAAAGCATTTCTAATGTCCAGATTGATGGGATGCTCTCAGGTCCTGACCAAAGCCATCCCCACTTCAGAGATGAAGTAGAACTCTTGAGCTATGTCAACACAATAAAATGTTTCAGGTTTGAAAAGCAGCTACTTTATGATTCCATGGATCCCAAGTGGACATAGAAATCAAAAGTAACAAGTATTCCCTTGAAAAGATTCAGCTCTGTTCAGAAGCACAGAGTAGTCATGAACACATATAAATAATTTTAATTTCGACAGATTACAGGTTCAGCGAAAGTCAGCTCAAAGCTTGACTCTTGTGTGAAGTTTGCTCCACGGAAGTGTGTGCACATGGTCTTTCTCCTGCATGGGGAGGTGGAACTAAATAAAGGGCCTGGTCTCACCTTTCCAGGCTTCTCTTTGGAAAAACAAACAGAGGCTCTTCCAAAATGCCAACCAAAAGCCTGTATTTTTATTTGGGTAATCATTCTGAGTCCTCCAAGTCATGCTCAGTATCTTAGGGAAGGTGGTCCAGGGAAGCAGAAGTAAT
>CABHPH010123879.1:0-17859 GCA_902168325.1 Peromyscus nudipes
TTCCTTTATTGTATAGGATTGTTTTGGCTATCCTGGGTTTTTTGTTTTTCCATATGAAATTGAGTATTGCTCTTTCATGGTCTACAAAGAGTTTGGATAAGCATTTGTTTATCTTGTTGATTTTCTCAAAGAACCAACTCTTTGTTTCATTGATTCTTTGTATTGTTGTCTTTGTTTCTATTCTATTGATTTCAGCCCTCAATTTGATTATTTCCTGTCATCTATTCCTCCTGGGTGAGTTTGCTTCTTTTTGTTCTAGAGCTTTTAGGTGTGCTGTTGAGCCACTAGTGTGAGATTTGTCTTTCTGGAGGCACTTAGTACTATGAACTTTCTTCTTAGCACTGCTTTCATAATGTCCCATAAGTTTGAGTATGTTGTTCCTTATTTTTCATTGAGTTTGATGAAGTCTTTAATTTCTTTCTTTATTTCTTCCTTGACCCAGTGGTGACTCAGTTGAGCATTGTTCAGTTTTCATCAGTTTATAGGCTTTCTGAATTTTGTGTTGTTGAATTCTAGCTTTAAGCCATGGTGATCAGATAAGATACAGGGGTTATTCCAATTTTTTTGTATCTGTTGAGATTTGTTTTGTTACCAAGTAAGTGGTCAGTTTTGGAGAGGGTTCCATGGGGTGCTGAAAAGATTGTATATTCTTTTGTGTTTGGGTGAAATGTTCTATAGATGTCTGTTAGGTCCATTTGAGTCATAACATCTGTTAGTTCCCTTATTTCTCTGTTAAGTTTCTGTCTGGCAGACATGTCCAGTGGTGAAAGAAGGGTGTTGAAGTCTCCCACTATTAGTATGTGGGGTTTGATGTGTGATTTGAGCTTTAGTAATGTTTCTTTTACAAATGTAGGTGCCCTTGTAATTGGGGCATAAATGTTCAGAATTGAGACTTCATCTTGATGGATTTTTCCTGTGATGAATATAAAATGCCCTTCTTTATCTTTCTTGATTGATTTTAGTTTGAAGTTTATTTTGTTAGATATTAGGATAGCTACACCAGCTTGTTTCTTAGGTCCATTTGATTGGAAAGTTTTTTCTAACCCTTTACTCTGAGGTAGTGTCTGTCTTTGAAGTTGAGATGTATTTTTTGTATGCAGCAGAAGGATGGATTCTGTTTTCATATCCATTCTGTTAGCCTGTGACTTTTTATAGGTGAATTGAGGCCATTGATATTAAGATATTAATGACCATTAATTGTAAATTCCTGTCATTTTTTGGTGGTAGTGTGTGTGTGTTTGTTTTCCTTCTTGGGATTTGCTAGTGTGAGGTTATCTGTTGCCTGTGTTTTCGTGGTTGCAACTAGCTCCCTTGGGTTTGAGGTTTCTTTCCAGTACTTTCTGTAGGGCTGAATTTGTGCATATGTAATGTTTAAATCTGATTTTGTCATGAAATATCTTGTTTTCTCCATGTATGGCAATTGAAAGCTTTGCTGGATATAATAGTCTGGGCTGGCATTCGTGGTCTCTTGGTAGCTACAGAATGTCTGTTCAGGACCTTCTGGCTCTCAGAGTTTCCATTGTGAAGTTGGGTGTAATTCTGACAGGTCTGCCTTTATATGTTACTTGACCTTTCTCCTGTGCTGCCCTTAGTATTCTTTCTTTATTCTGTATATTTAGTGTTTTGATTTTTTTTTTTTGTGGTCCAGTATATTTGGTGTTCTGTATGCTTCTTGTACCTTCATAGGCATGTCTTTCTTTAGGTTGGAAAAGTTTTCTTCTATAATTTTGTTGAATATATTTTCTGTGCCTTTGAGCTGAAATTCTTCTCCTTCTTCTAGCCTTATTATTCTTAGGTTTGGTCTTTTCACAGTGTCCCAGACTTCCTGCATGTTTTGTGTTAAAAATTGCTGGATTTAACATTTTCTTTGACCAATCAATCTTTCCTCTATCGTATCTTCAATGCCTGAGATTCTCTCTTCCATTTCTTGTATTCTGTTGGTTATGCTTGCCTCTGTAGTTTCTGTTCATTTACTCAGATTTTCATTTTCCTGAATTCTCTCAGTTTGTGTTTTCTTTATTGCTTCCATTCCAACTTTCATGTCTTGAACTGTTTCCTTCACCTATTTGATTGTTTTTTTGGGGGGGGGGTTCTCAACTTTCTTTAAGAAATTTCTTGATTTCCTCCAATTTTTTGTTTGTCTTTTCCTCCATTTCTTTAAGGAAATTTTTTTATTTTCTCTTTTAGGGCATCTATCATCTTCATAAAGTTGTTTTTAAGGTCATTTTCTTCTGGATCATCTGCTTTGGGATGTTCAGATCTTGCTGTTGTAGAATCACTAGGTTCTGGTGGTACCATATTGCTCTTTATGTTGTTTGATGTATTCTTAAATTGCCAGCTACCCATTTATTCCTTTAATCCGAACAAGTGGGGCTCCAGGTCGCTCTTCTTCTAATTGGTGCAGGTAGGGCCTCTGGCTCCTGTGGTTGTTCTTCTTCCCAATTGGTCCAGGAGGGGGTGTATGGCTCTGGTGGTTGCTGGTACCTTAGGGGATGGTTGGTAAGGGGGTGGGAGTGGGAAAAGGCTGCTGCCTAGTCTCTGGGGCTGCACTGGCTGAGGGGAAGGGGCATGGAATATACCCCCCCCCCGGCCCTGGGGTCTAGAGAACTGGGGTGACCAATCCGGAGATTGAGGCCTTACCTGTTCCCAATCAGTGCAGAGTGGATTTATGGCTTCCTTGGTCACTGGTGCTGTAGGGTATGGTTGGCTTGGTGAAAAGGTTGGGGAGGAAGTTGCTGCTGGTATCTGGGGCTGCACTGGCTTGGGGGTGGGTGGGCATAGAATGTGCCCCCAAGGCCTAGGGGCTAGAGAACTGGGCTAACCATTCAGGAGATCCAGCCCTTACTTCTTCCCAATCTGTGCAGGGTGGGCTTATGACTCCTGTAGTCACCGGTGTGCAGGGGATGGTTGGCTTGGCTTCCTGTTTTCTTTTTTCTTTCTATTTTTTTTGTTTTGTTTTCGAGACAGGGTTTCTCTCAGGAGGCAGAGCCAGGCGAATCTCTGTGAGTTCGAGGCCATCCTGGTCTACAGAGCAAGATCCAGGACAGGCCTCCCTCTTTTCTTAAGCATCTTATTTACTATAATCTTGGAGGAGAGCCCCAAACACAGTCATATTGTTTAAGTGTATTAATGGATAGTCTCCTGACAAAGAATCATTCATTGCTTTTGGTTTTTATGTTGTACTTGTTTTCTTCCTTCCTTCCTTCCTTCCTTCCTTCCTTCCTTCCTTCCTTCCTTCCTTCCTGCCTTCCTTCCTTCCTTCCTTTCTTCCTTTCTCTTTCTTTCCTTCTTTCTTTCTTTCTTTCTTTCTTTCTTTCTTTCTTTCTTTCTTTCTTTCTTTCTTTCTTTCTTAAGATTATTTAAATAATGTGTTAGATTATTATATACACATTAAGTAATTATCACCATTTGAGAACTGACAATGTAACTATACTTTTAACAACATTGAAATGTTCATCTTCTGTGCATATATTATCCAAACATCAATTTTGTATGTTTTGTGATCTAGTGCCTAATGACTTATTTAACAATGGAACTTACTGCCAAAAACCTTGGTTTGCAAACTGTGTGAAATATCAAACTGCCCTTGGCATGGCTCTTCGTAGATTTGGAAGATGGACTGCTATTCAGCTAGTTTAATTTATCATAAGTCAAAGACAGTTACATTTTCATCATTGTTTCCACATTTTTCCTAAATATTATAAATGAATTACTAAGTCATGATAATTGAAGTGGGAAACACACTTTCAAAATATGTCTGTCAAGTAAACATATTTATCATCTGCCTCATGCAAGATTTATAATCACATTTTGTGTGTGTATGTGTGTGTGTGTGTATGTGTGTGTGTGTGTGTGTGTGTGTGTGTGTGAGAGAGAGAGAGAGAGAGAGAGAGAGAGAGAGAGAGAGAGAGAGAGAGAGAGAGTCAGTCTACTGAACAGCATGAATTCCTTTGGAACTGGGGTTAAACAGTTGGCTCTGTGGATATAAGCACATATTGGTCTTGTAGAAGGTCAGGGTTCCATTCCTTGTTGGGTGACTCATTAGCACCTCTAACTCCAGTCCCAAGGGAATCTGCCTCCCCAGGCACTGGCATATATATATCCACCCAGACACAAAGATACATTTACGTACATAATTACCAAATAAAAAAAATCTTTAAAAATTCCTTTCGAGCTACTTGTTCACTAATGACACCAAGAACAATTGTGTGTATGTGTGTGCAAATAAAGGCATAAATTTACCCTGTCATGACATAGCATTTGACACACTGCCTTTTCTATCATCTTCATTCTTATTTACAATTTGCTATTAATTCTTTTCTCTTGATGAACATCATCTATCTTAAAGCCAAGAAAGGAACATTACACTGGGTATTGCTCTAATTTTTATGCTTAAAAAATTTAAAAAAATTCAGCCGGGCGTTGGTGGCGCACGCCTTTAATCCCAGCACTCGGGAGGCAGAGGCAGGCGGATCTCTGTGAGTTCGAGGCCAGCCTGGGCTACCAAGTGAGTTCCAGGAAAGGTGCAAAGCTACACAGAGAAACCCTGTCTCGAAAAACCAAAAAAAAAAAAAAATTAAAAAAAATTCACCTCAATTATTGTGTTTTTAAATTATTGTTTAAACACTTTCTTTGAAAGGTCTTCTAAGTATTTACCAAAAAATACCTAGAAACTGCTAAATTATATGGAGCAAAAACTAAGTCACTGGGGAGTTCCCTGCAGTTATAAACCAATTTATTAATTACCTTGTTCATTATATTAAGTTATTTAACTCTGAATGTGATTAATTGGGCTATTAACCAGCTTACATTTCTATATGTTTCCATAAAGATTTCATGATAAATGTCTCCAAACACTTACTGTAATTAAGTGCCACAGACAGATTGTGAGCATCTATCCTTTCTAAAGAAGATGTTGGGTGACATTAGTGGGAAAGGTGGGGATAAAAAGCTTGAAAATTCTATTCAATATAAAGCAACAAGAATGCCAAAAAAGTACATAAAATGCAAAATTCCAGAACAAAATCCTTGCAATATCCTTGTGAGCTGTTATTAAAAAATAATGGTTTAATCTTTGTAAATCCAGTACACTTTATGGTGTTTTAATTGTCCATTTCCCCACATGTTTCTTTCTACCTCTTGGCAGCCTCAAAATTCCAAAGCCTTGCAGTTAAGGGAAAATCAGTGGTCTCACGTCCTTTGTGGAGGGTGTGTAGAGTTGGTCCTCCCATGCGAATCCTAGTTTTTACTCCAATTACACGGCCATTATGGAAGGTCACTAGGATATTCCACTCACAGGATGTGTGTGCTTGACCCAAATCAGTGCTTTCCCAAAGTGGACAGAATTTTGTCAACTGTTATTTGTTAAAAGTATTAGTGGCAATTGCTTGTGACAGTGATAACAGTGGGGGGGAAATGAAGAGTTGGTGGGAAAACATGAAAAGAAAAGATTATTGGATATATCCATACAATCTTAAAATGATCTCTGATATATTTTTTGAAACCTAGACAATCCTCACATGCATCATTCTGTGTTCTTATGGAGAGCTATGTGCACACTCAGGAGAAACCTGAGAAGGCGCAGACTTTCACGTCTGTATCAGTTCAAGTGCACAGACCAGCATGATTGGTTAGTCCTAACAGCAGGAACTTGAGGCATCGGGACACATTCATCTTTAGTCAGGAAGGAGAGAAGAGGAATGATTGTTTTCAGCACATTTTATCATTTTTATACAAGTCCAGGATCCCATGTCAGGGAATGATGGCAGCCACAGTGGAAAGGTTTTCCCCCTTCATCCAACTTATTCAAGACAATGCCCCACAAGAACATTCCATGGCTTATCTCCCTGGTGACTCTAGATCTCATTGAGCTGACAATTTGCTATCAGACACTGGGAAGGGGAATTTAGCTTTCAAACTGAATTATTGTTATGTTTTAAACCATTTGAAAACCTTTAAAGAGAACTTGTTCTTAAATATCTGTGGAGGTAAGCCTCAGGTGATTCCAGGAACATGAGTAAATAGGAGAAGGATTTTCAAGTAGAGAGTGATGAGGACAAAGGTCACAACTGGCAGGAAGCTGAAGCACCTGATGAACTGACTTGTCATTTTTCTTTTGTGGGAAACTACTGAATAGCATGTATACATGCAAACAAATGGGAATATTTTTGTGTCACATGTGATGTGATTTCCCCACTTCCTCTGCTTCTGGCTCTCGGCCAACTCAGTTATTTACAATGTTTTAGATTCTTCTACTTCACACATTAGAGGTGACACCACAGGAAGAACACAGGTGAAGTGGCGTCACAATGGACAAAGGTGTCTGGGTATGAAGATGTATGGTGACTGCAGATGTGCAAACTTCAGTGGAACTGGGCATCGCAGTTCACACTGTAATCTCAGCAATTTGGTGCCAGTGATGGGCACATTGTGAGTCTGACTCTTTTCATGTCTAGAAACACTAGAAAAATAGCTTGACAGTGCTCTATGTGTTTATATGCAGTGACTAGAGACAGAAGATCATCTGAGAATGATGTAGAGACCAGCTCTATACTCCCCAGGAGAAGCTGGGATGACATTATTAGAAGCAAAATCTGGAGTTCACAACAAGCAAAAAGAAAAAAATCAGTGGACATGTAATCATGAAAGTAGGAATGATTTGGAGAAAGACAAGTATATGCATACAAATACATGCAGTGTTTGACGAATACACTTCCTTATCTGAAACACCTGTTACAGACTGTAGACAACCACTTCAGTATCCATAAAGCACAATAGAACTCATTTATGTCCCTTCTAGTAGTTAATCCATGATTCTTTAAAGTCCTAAAGAGTTTTGTAAATGCTAGTATAAGGAGTTTAACATATTTTGTCTCAATCAGAGATTTTCAGATTTTCTTTCCAATCACTTAATTAGGTGCCATAAAAATCAATCTTATTCTTCCATTGTACTTAGTTTTAGGAGCCCCCCTGAAGCAATGGCCTGAAGCAAGTCTTCTTTGGATCTAGAGCTGAGATACAGACTCTAAACAGCCAGTAAAAATCCAGAAAGACAGTGGCCCTATCTCTAGGGCATTGGGCATTCACAGTTTCTACCAATGCCGAGACAATGTCTGTGCATGATTCTCCATTTCTGTTCTGAGGCTTCTTAACTGAAGCTTTTGTTATTTGAAGAATGTCGGCACCATGCTGTATAAGGAACAGCTTGGGGTTGGAGCTATGACTCTGGTTAAGAGCACTTGACACTTTCCCAGAGGACTGGAATTTTCTGTGCCCACAACAGGAGGCTCACAACCACCTGTGATTCCAGTTCTAATGAATCCAATCTCTTCTAGCCTCTCTGGGAACCTCCAGAATTCACATTCATTGCAGAAACTCACCCAGGTACACTAAAATAAAAGATTTAGCCCAGAATATTGAGGCTGACTGTACTGCTTTGTTTATTTTAAATGACAGCATTACTTGTTTGCTATATCTTATGGGTAGTTCTCATGGAACTCTTTTCTTTTTGTATTAGAGCTAAAGGGCCACAGTAAGAGTAGAGTTTATGGGGTCCTGTTCCATCCAGGGCACCTAATGACACTTTAGGGTGCTGACAGAAGAGAAGTCATTGTCTTCAGTGATGCAGCCACTGGTGAGTTACTCAAGTTTTGTACTCATGGCCATGTGAGTGGTCCTGGTTAAACTCAGTAGGCCATAAAGTCAAAATAATAACAAACGTCAAAGGTGAGATGGGGACTTGGTAGGAGAATAGGAGAGAGTGGAGTGGTGGGTATGACCAGAATATATTACAGATGTATGCAATTGTCAAAGAACAAATTGATAAAAAGTATAGATTTCTTTGGCAGGTGGATGTCTTTTCTACTCTAGCCCGTGCTCCATACCCTAGTAGAGGGGTCTTCATCGGTGTTTTAATGTTCCCATTCTCCACATCATTTCTTCCTCGTCTCTCCTGAATTGATATTGCTTCTTTCTTTGTACTCATAGGAACATTTATTTTAAGTTCTGTACATCTTAGCTCAATTCAACGGAAGTTTATTGCCGATGTAGCAGTGAGGTGGTCTGGAAATGGAATTAGAGTCTGGCTCTATATCCATCTGTGGCATCTTTGGTAGATACTTAATCTTTCTTTGCTTTAGCTTTATTATGTGTGAAGTGGAATATTGCTGTAGAACTGTCTTCGTAGGATCATAAACGTTAATGTGCAGTGTGCTTAAGAGAGAGTCACTGTTTGACACATAGGTTTTATACTAAATAATTCCACAAGCACAAGTCTCATAAACCACAGTGTAAATGATGCCCCTGGAATTGTGCAGTCTGCTTCATTAACAACCACAAATGCTGCTTTTCTTAGCAGAGTCACTGACATATAAGTATGGTCACAAATATCTGAAGGACTGGATATTGTCGTTAGGTTTCCTAATGAGAAAAGTAGACATCCTTAGATTATTTTCTATCACTCATGTTCATATCTTCCTTCTTCATCTTCTGTTGGACTTAATCCTTCCTGTTCACTTCTCTCTCATATTCATTTATTAATCATTGCCAATTCACTGCTGCTCACACTATATATATATTAGTCTTAGGTAATTACAAATTACTAAATTTGTCTGAAGAATATTGGGAAAATTAGAAAGATTGCTATTTAGGCATTAAGTGGGTAATTATATGAAAATGAACCCCTTATCTCTAAAATTTTACTGAAAAAATTATGTATGTGGATTGAATTCTTATTCAATCTTAAGATTCTTAATCTTAAGATCTCATCAATCTTAAGATGAAGGAAATCATTTCTTGTTAATTGTGTAGAACACTAAAAAAAGTTTTGTTTCTGTGACAGATTATCATTTAACTTCAATATGCCTAGAATTTGCAATTTGGCCTTCTCAACGTTCTCAGTGCCTGGATTTCTTGTGTGCAACCACATCCAACCAAAACACCATTTAAAAATTCTTTTTATAAAAAAATTCATTTATTTATTTATGTGTATGTGTGAATGAGGCTACATTAGTTTATGTGCACCACGTGCATGCAGATGGTTTCAGAGGCCAGGAGAGGGCACCAAACTTCCTGAATCTCGAGTTACAGGCTGTTGTGAGTTACTGGACATGAATACTGGGAACAGAACCTGGGTTCTCTGCAAGAGCAAAATATACTTCTACCCACTGAGCCATTTTTCCAATTCTCTTAATAATCCATATGCAGTCAATTTTAGAAGTGGAAGGATGGTTCACTAGTAGAATATCCATGGCTGCAGTGACTGTATGCAGTATTAACAGTTTAGGGACAAAACAAGTGGAAATGCATTTGGCAGCTTAACCTCTCAAGAGCAAACATCTTGCTCCAGTCAGAGTGAATGTGTAATTTCAGCACTTCAAAAGCCAGGTCTGTTTGGGTCTCCAGTCATACCTATTGTTTTTCACAGCAGCTAAAAAACCAGCAAAAAAATTATTATGAAAAACATATCAAGTAAAACCCGAATAAAAGAGAAATCTTTGCTTTCAATAGATTAAAGATCAACAAATGTCACTTTTCTTTAGAATTACTACCCTGGTCAAATTCCTAGTAAAATTCTAAAATTATTTTTATTTATTTATTTATTTATTTATTTATTTATTTATTTATTTGTTTGTTTGTTTGTTTGTTTGAGACAGGGTTTCTCTGTAGCTTTGCACCTTTCCTGGAACTCACTTGGTAGCCCAGGCTGGCCTCGAACTCACAGAGATCCGCCTGCCTCTGCCTCCCGAGTGCTGGAATTAAAGGCGTGTGCCACCAACGCCCGGCTTATTTTTATTTATTACTTGGTAATTTTACACACAAACAAAATTTAAATTATATCCACAACTTCTCTCTCTAACTTCTGGAGAACTGTGGAGTTTGTCATACAATTTAAACCTCCACTGCTCTCCCTACCAACTTCATGTAGTTTTCTTCCGCCTCCTCTTCTCCCTCCTCTGCCTTCATAACCCAGAGGAAAGAGAATCAGTTCTTTTCGGTGGTGTGACCTAGTAAAATTTTAATGAAACATGAGAGAGAAAAAGTATAAAAATAAGCCATTTGGGGAAATGGTTTGATTTCCTATGCTAACATTGAATGCGTGCATGTCTCTAACCTGAGACTTCTATCTGTAGGCACAATCTAGAGAAGACTATAAACACATGCTCTAAAATATGCACAATCCATGCAAAAAATGAAGTGTTAGGAGCCATGTGGCCTAGTATGTGGATCAGCCTACGAGTGCTTGTCCAACAGAACTCTGCGAAGCAAGACCCGTGGAGATAGTCGCTCACTGGGCAAGCACCAGTAGACTTCGGGACAGTGCAGAATGCTGTTGGGACCCTACAGCATTCTCCACTCTCTCATAATGCTGGTGATTCTCTTGGTGTGTTTTAGTTTCACTTTGTCAGTCTTGTATAGGAAAGATGTAATCATTCCTGGAAACCCCATTTTTTTTTCTCAAATATTTTTCTCTAAAATTTCTTTGGAAAGTGATGCTTCTCAGGTTTCTTAGAGGAAATACTAGCTGTAACTCCAGACCCTGGGAACTTTTCTGATTCAGTACTGACAGGATCAGAGGCAACAAAAGTTAATGGGCACATATAAGGAAACAGTACAGGGGACATTAACTACCACTCCAATTCTGGGAACAAAATATTAAGAATGGTGTGGCATGATGGAAAAGTTGGCTTATCAAAGTTCACCCATTATAGAGAAGCTTTGGCATGCGGGACCCATTTGTAGGACAAGGGAACAGTTAGAGAAATATGAGCCAACTGTATTCAGGCAGCTTATGGCAAATCACCCCCATTTCTGTGAATATGCTTTGTTAAGTTTTGAATAATATTGCTGGTCTTGAGAATATGTGTCTATGTCTATCACCTCCTAACTTTGTAAGGAAGGATGTGCCTGGCTTGATATCTAGCCAAGCTAATAAAATACTGAGCATTGTTTCTTGTTTAAAAGTTGTTTTGATTTAAAAGTTGGAAAATCATATTTGTTTTGCCTGAGCTTGATGCTGGGGGGTGGGAATATGTTTGTTTTTGTGGTGTAAATAAAGATGGTTCAAGCTATTCAGGGCTGCCACTTGTGTGAAACTCATGTGGTGGTCGGACTGTTCTTTGCACTGATGCCCTTCCCCATCTCAGGACCTGAGCCTGGCTGTGACAGGACACCAACAATAAAGAAATAATGTAATAAAATGTGCACAACAAATAAGTTATTCACAGTTACCTCCTGATTACAAATAAGCTTAATGTCCTTGAAAAACAGAATACAACAATACAAAGGACTCTCAAAGTTTTTTTTAAAGATCTTGAGAATTTAGCTCATATAAAATAAATGACTGCAAAGTTATAGGGTTTTTTTTTTGTTTAAACCTTGAGATACAAAGTTAACATAATGGTTAGAAAAATAAAAAGTCAATTAATATAAAAATAATTTAATAATTGGTTTTTTTTGAGCAAAGAAAGACTTCTGTGAAATTAGGCATGCTTAGGGTTTCAGAAATACTTTTTTTTAAAAGAGTTTTTATTTATTTACATTTATGAGTCTGGATGAATATGTGTATCAGCCTGCCTCAAGAAATCATTGGATCTTGGGGTTATAGGCAATTGCAGGATGCTGGCTTGTTCCTGGGTGCTGGAATAAGAACTCCAGCCCTCATGATTTTTCAGCAAGCTCTCTTACCCAGCAAGCCAGCTCTCAGTCCTCAGTTATGCTTATGATGTTCTCAACATTTCTTTTTTTTTAAAATCATAACTGGTGGTTTTATATTAGTAATTAGGAATATTTACATGTCCACATTTTATGCACCTTTTTGCTGTCAAATGCTCCTTTTCTCTGCCTTTTAGAGGATGCAGGTTTAGAGGTTTCCTCCAAAGTCTCTAGTCCTGGACCCTTCCTGCTTTTTATCCCAGTTTTCTGTGTGGCTTCTAGTGGAAAGTGCCAGTCAAAAGACATTAATTACATGCTACAGACTTTTAAGTTAACTTTTACCTTAAAATATTACCTAGTCACATGTACATGTGCTTAGCACTTACAGCTTGGGATTAGATAACCCAACAGGGAACTCAGCCATCCATGTAGAACACTGACTCTCCTCTCTCAGCAGCCATTGGTTTCCTATAGCTCTGCAATCCTGCCGAGTAAGCTTTCTTCTTCCTCCTTTTAGAGCCACTATATAAACATACACATAATGTTTGTCATTATTGAAATTTCATGGAAGAGAGTTTAGGAAAGATGTCTAAGAAGGCTTCTTCATGGGGCAATAACAGAGCAAGGTGGGAAACAGAGCTCTGAATTACACAGTCAGGCAGCAAAGATGCCTGAGCTCAACTTTGCCTGGTAGCTGCAAATTCAATTTTTTATAAAAATTCATCCCAGCTGGGTCTTGGCAATCAAAACTATGATGGAAAAGTCATTCTATCACAGGAGTGTGTTGTTTTTCTACCTCTGCCTGGGGCCTCTGGTGCCCTCTTAATGGCCTACTATTCTCTGCTTGGCAGAAAAGCATTTTCTTCCAGAGACAGCCTGGAAAACTTTTCTCACAACCAAACACACTGTGGACCACAGCAGACCTGGCACTCAACTAGAGTTCTGTCGTGTGTTCTCGTGGAGTCTGTGCCGAACAGGGGCTCATTAAAACGGCGTCTGAAACACAGCAATGCCCAACTGAAGTGGAGATTACCACTAGGTAGGCCAACGTGGTCTTCTGATTTATATCCAGGGCTGGCAGGCTGCTCCTTGGACATCCCAGAATACTCACAAAGAGAACTTTCTACAGTTCCCCAAATGTTCAGTCACACATTTGGCATTGTGACTCCATGTCCAGTTAGTTACTGAGCCCATGTGGAGAAGTTTTCCCTCCAGATAAGGGAAACAGAGTGTGGAAACTACACGATCAAATTTTGTCTGCAGAAACCAAAGCAATGGTTTCCAAGTGTCGAAAAGGTAGGCTTAGAAGGGCAGTGCCCTGGGTGACCGGGTTTGGTTGTTGGTGGAAGATGAGACACGGGGTCGCATATGTGATAGAGTTAAGGTTATGCTCTGTTCTATCCACCTCTGCATCTTGATTTTTCCTACTAAAGTACTTTGAACCACAAAGACTATTCACGCACTGCATTGTTACTGTATCATTTATCTTAAAATGTAACACAAATTTTGGATTCTACTTCATTATGTATTTCCTTGTTAGTATAACAGTAATGTGAAAACCCCTTGATTTATTTGACTTCTCAAATATGGGAGTAAATTTGGTGGTTTTGGTAGTTCATTTTTTCCTTTGAGTTTCCCCATGACACAGCTCTGTACTGGTGGTGACAGGCATGCTTGAGTCTGAGGAGATTATGGATTTGGGGTTCTAAAAAGAGGAGAGAGTTAGTAGGGGATGGTAAGGATACAGAAAGGGACCCAGTTCCTTGAGAGTGTGCTGTTAAATTGTGTCAAGAATATTAATGTGATGATAGGTCTGTATTGCAAGCACTCTGCAGTGTTTGCCTGGCTTCCAAGCAAGGTTTATATTGTGGGCATAGATGCAAAACACAATTTGTATTTCAAAGGGAATAAGAAATATTTTATCCTCAAAACAAATATGAAAGACAAAGGTCCAGGAAAAAGATTCAAGTGTCTGCAAATACTGTGTGTGCCCCACTGGAAGTGCTTACTCGGGGTCTTCATTGAGCAGAACACTGAAAGTCGGGAAGTATTCACCAGAAACACGGGTGGAGACACAGGCCAGGCAGGTGGGAGCACCGCGCGGGGTGGGGGAGGTGCACCGCGCGGGGTGGGGGAGGTGGACTCTGCTCTTGGCCTCAGATACTCTGAGAGTCTTAGCTTTTGGACTGATGAAAAAGCTGGCGATCTTCTGAGACTATATTGTAAGGTTTTATTACTCACAAAGATGTTAGGTCAGATACAGATATGCACAGTAAATGGCTTTTGGAGAGAGAAAATGGTCTGTAGAAAATTTGGTTTGGCTCTGGCCTGAAATGTTTTAATTCTGAATTTCAGGCATTTGTCTTTGTAGACTATTTACCACAGACGTAACTCTTCTCTATTTCTGTCCTTACTTCTCTTCGCCCTTTCTTCCTGGAAACCTCAGTTCACAAGGACCAGGACTATTGATTTTCCTGTTTGTTTGACAGCTGTCAGACCCTTTCCTCGTGTCTGGCTGACAAGTCAGACGTTGTCAACCAAGCAGCAACTTTTTAAAGTTGAACATCCAGACTGGAATGTTGGCACCTCCACTACCTTGGGCACTTCACCAAAGCCTTCTGGAGAATAACTGCAAATTCAAGGAACATTGCAACCCTGGCTGCTGTAGAAGCTGCAAGTTCTCCTGCAGGAGACCTTATTCCAGTCACAAGTGCTCCAGCCAGCACTGGTGCCAGTAAACTGTGCTTCAGCAAGGGCATCTCTTTGCCGCTGCCTGCACTTCTCAGAAAACCCTGACCACTCTTCTCCCGGCCTTGTCATAACTGGATGGACGAGCAAGATCATACTCCATACCGACTCAGTAAAAAGCATGGGAGTGAGGCTGAAGACCTGTCCGCTGGGTTTTAGCCTAGGTCTCTGAAGTGTTACAACCCTGACACAAGCTTGCCAAAAGCAGGCTTTTGACGACAAGCAGGTTCTCTTTTGGAGTCAGCCTGGAGGCTTCTCTCCTGTGTGAAACAATCCCATCATCAGGGATACAACATTTGTATCCAGTAAAGGATTCCCCCCAAATGGTCTTTTGCATACTTCTGGTCTTTACCATGATTAGTGATACCTGAGATACTGGCAGTTAGAGCTGACAAAAAAAAAAAAAATCAGAACTCCAGATCCTGGCAGGAACACAGCTGTGGCAGGAAGGAAGTGGTTGAAGAGTTCCAGAGATTTCCAATAGCCCAGGGACCTGCTAGTTAAAGCATGGAGCTGTAAAATAACAAGCTTCTAAGAGTTTTAGAGCACTATCAAGAATTCAGAGAGTCACTTAGAGTGGGGTCCAAGACCAAACAGTGCAAGTACGAGAAAGTGAGAGAAATGGGGAAGCGGAAGTGATGCAAAAGGCTTTGTAGAGCTAAGGCTTTGGGGACCACATGCTCGCTCACTAGGAGAGTCCAACAGAGCTTCTGAGGGTCGAAGTGAAGGGTCCCAATAACCTACCAACACTGGGAAACTGTAGCTCACACCACTGGGTATTGGTATTCTAAGCCTACAGCATATGAAATCTTGGAGCAATAAACTTCAAGCTCCCAGGTCCTAGATCCTCTGGGTTTGGAAGTCTAGCTTGTGGGCCTATGAAATGCAGGGCATTGGTGCTAAAGTAGGTGCCCTTTGCTTGCAGCATTTTCCATCTATAGAGAGGAAAAATAATGTGGCCACAACATAGCACTATTAACTCTACAGTGGAAAATGAGAGGCCGAATTTTAAAGAGAGATGAATAATAACTATTAGGAATCTACTACAACAGTTCAAGTGGGGTTAAAGGAGCTAGGCTGCTTCCCTCCCATGGAAAGCAGGAGACAGAGGTTCTCTCTGCTGGCATGATTACATTTCAAAGGGAGAGCACCCAGGACCTTGAGAAACATAGTCCAGAGTAGTAAAACTGGCAAGAAGCTTTTAAAAAGATTTACGTGTCAAAAGGGAAAAGAAAGGGTTTACAATTACAAGTTTCCTAAAGTCCTTGTTCTGAGAAGAAGGATATGGATTCTCAGAGTTAATAAGAGGACTGATGAAGATTCAGTCCAACTGGAGGACTGCTAAGGGCTTCTCTGTTGGTCTTAGAAACTAAATTTTAAAGGTTATCTCCAACAGCGCATGCATAACGTAGTAACAGAATAGGGAGAGGCTGTAAACAAATATATATAGATATCAAGTAAATAGAAAACAATAATGACTCCATTGAGATGAGCCCATCTGTGTATGTCTTTTGATTTTAGAAGGTTATGTGATCACAGGGAATTCTGTTTGGGAAACTATCACAATGAGTGATCACCATGACATCAAGTGAAATAGCACAGTCAACAACAGCTTTGTGAATAGTGTCCAGAGAGAATAATCCATACCCAGGATATATGTGCCTGTCTTTGTGCAGAGAATCTCTGACCCCAAATAACGGAGCAGGGCCAGGGTAATGAGCTTGCTACCAATCGGCTGGCTGGTGGTCACGTGTAATCTGTCAGCCTGCTGCCCCATTGTTTCCCACACTGGGAAACTGTCAGGGGTTCTGTAGACACCCAGAATAGCAATAACTAAGTTAGACTGAACTAGTAGATAGCTTCTATCTCTGTACTCACTGGTCTCATAAAGAGACAGCTGGGAACACTGTGTGGTTGACGTAGGTATACTTTTCCCACTGGACTGTGCCACCGAACTGCCAGAATCCTTCCTTAGTAAAGTTTAACATGCAACCAAATATCTTTTGTGTGCATGCCTATTGCAGAACACCCATACATGTAAGTTTGTCACTGACTTTCTTGCCATTGGTCTTTAACTACTTCTTTTCAAGTTGGTGGGATTCCAACTAAACCATCATTGATACCTGTGTGTCAGCCATCTCTTCAATGAGACCTTTGCACATACTGTCTGAATTTGTTTATTTTATTGCTGTCAATCACAGTCATGTTTGAGTGAGTCTGTGTTGTTAAATTCATCCATTTGATTTTTCCTCTATACTAACAGTTTTGTGGGACTCTACTTTTTGCATATTTCATTAAATATCTAAAATATTTCTGTTTATCAGCTACAACCTTCAAGATAATTGTCTAATGTGATTCTCTGTAGAATGTCAAAGTGGGCAGCATTTGTGGAATTATGGCAGAAGACAGGACAATTGTTTTATTTCTAAATCAAGAATAAGAAGGTATCTTTCTTCCTCTTCCAGATAAAATAAAATTAGGGCTTAGTTTTTGAACATTGCTAGGGAAGAAAAGTGTGGACATACAGTGTGATAGAGTTGTGCCAGTTTACCTGGTGATCTCATCTCTGGAGCAACAGCTACTGTTAGATTCATCACCTGGTCAAGTTAGTGATAGTCAGTTCCTGTCCACAGTTATCCCATTTCTCGATGACGGTGATTTTAGTTGGTATGTGACAGGTTTCTTACAATGCTTTTACCAATGGCCAACCCTGACAGCCCCCCCTGACACCCACTCCAGCAGTGTGTTATTACTTTTAATGCACACTTTTGGTAGATAGGCAAATTGAAGATGGTTCAGTTACTCTTCTTACTATGTGCATAGAGCTAGAGGTCAAATTAGGCATTCTATGGTTTCTAAACAATGCCTCTCTTTATTATGTAGTCAGAAACTGTTGGAAACTAACCCTCTCTCTCTCTCTCTCTCTCTCTCTCTCTCTCTCTCTCTCTCTCTCTCTCTCTCCCCTCTCTCTCTCTCTCTCACACACACACACACACACACAAACACATTTACTGAATTCATTGTCATGTGCGTAAAAACTCTTTCCATACCATCCAAACATCTGATTGGCCTTTTGGACCTCCAGGCATTAACGGCAGTTCAGTAAGTCTAATAATGCTCAAGAAATACAGGTTATTATCCTAGTTTTTTTACTTCACATTCATTCTAGTAGCTCAGCTACAGTGTATTTGGGGAAGGCTCCAAGGAATATTATCATACACTAGTGGCAAGCTGACATTAATTAATTGAGAAGATCCATGCTCTCTGAGCTGCCTTAGGTATAAAAAGCAGTGGCAGCCGGGAGGTGGTGGCGCACGCCTTTAATCCCAGCACTCGGGAGGCAGAGGCAGGTGGATCTCTGTGAGTTCGAGGCCAGTCTGGGCTACCAAGTGAGTTCCAGGAGAGGCGCAAAGCTACACAGAGAAACCCTGTCTCGAAAAACCAAAAAAAAAAAAATGT
>CABHPH010123881.1:0-15306 GCA_902168325.1 Peromyscus nudipes
TTTTTTTTTTATCAATATACAAGGTGGCCATAGGTGTGTGGATTTATGTCTGGTTCTTCAATGTGCTTCCATTGATCAACCTGTCTGCTTTTATGCCAGATGTTATATCTGAAAGAATAAATAATAGAAATAAAATTAAAAAACAAACCAAACAAAGAAATGAATAAACAAGCATGAATTAGATGGTTAGTGTGAACTGTGTAAAGTTTGTATGAGCTATTATAATTTAGGAAATTCATAAGTAATGAGTTAGCATACTTATGTGTGATACATGTAACATGAAACCTGATAAGGTATTTAGAGACTACTCATGATTCAGTACAGTTATTTTTATTAAAAATTTTTTTATGCATTTTACATACCAACCACAGATCTCCCTCTCTTCCCTCTTCCTGTCCCCAGCCTTCCCCTACAACTGACTCCTCATTTCCTCCTCTGACAAGGTAGGACCTCCCACGGGGAGTCAGCAGAGCCTGATACATTCAGTTGAAGCAGGTCCAAGTACCTCCCCCTGAATCAAGACTGTGCGAAGTGTCCCACCAGAGGTAGTGGACTCCAAAAAGCCAGTTCATGCTCCAGGAATGAATCTTGATCCTGCTGCCAGGGGGTCCCTTAAACAGACCAAGCTACACAACTGTCTTGCTTATACAGAGGGCCTGATCCAGTCCCATGGAGGCTCCACAGCTGTTGGTCTAAAGTTTATGAGTTCCCACAATCTTGGTTTGGTTGTCTCTGTAGGTTTCCCCATCATGATCTTGATGCCCCTTGCTCATAGAATCCCTCTTCTCTCTTTTTGACTGGACTCCTGGAGCTCTGCCTGGTGCTTGGCTGTGGATCTCTGCATCTGCTTCCATCAGTTACTGAATGAAGGTTCTACGATGACAATTAGGGTGTTCACCAATCTGATTACTGGAGTAGGTCAGCTCAGGCACCCTCTCCACTATTGCTAGTAGTCTAAGCCAGGGTCATTCTTGACTGTAATGTTAATACTAACATGATCATTAAGAC
Organism: Peromyscus nudipes; assembly: GCA_902168325.1. Lineage (NCBI taxonomy): Eukaryota > Metazoa > Chordata > Mammalia > Rodentia > Cricetidae > Peromyscus > Peromyscus nudipes. Next base: position 1,009 of record CABHPH010123881.1, read on the forward strand.
AACAAAGGGGAAAACAACCATAAATTCTACAATGCATGGCCATTTCCATTTTCTTATGTTTTATTTTTATTCTTCGTGTGTGTGTGTGTGTGTGTGTGTGTGTGTGTGTGTGTGTCTGTGCATGAATGCCATGCTTACAGAATCAAGAAGACATTAGATCCCCTGGAGCAGGAATTACAGGGATTTCTGATCTGTTTGGTGTCCTGTGTGAACATTAGTAACCAAACCAGGGTCCTTTGCAATGACCCTGTGTGCCCTTAACAACCAAACCATCTCCAGAGATGCAGTGTTTGTATTTATAAGTGGCATAAAGTAATGTATAGACTGGAAATAACTATCAAAAAATTTCAGAAATGATGAAATGCCTAAATGAATTTGATAACTCAAAGATAGCCTTTTGACAAATTTATGAATTTAGGATATCACAAGTAGTGCAAAAATCTTGAAGCAAAGATTATGCCTCATGAGTATTAAAGAATACATTTTAATTAAGCATTATTTATTTAGTTGTTTTTTCTCTCTTAAAGACTTTTGTATTAAAAACAAGGCTTTATTTTTTAAGTATTGTACATTTTCATTTTATGTTACTAAAATATTGTATTTTGAATATGTATATATATATATATATACATGTATACATCAATACACATACATATGTATATATATATGAAGAGATATCAGTGTATGTCAAAAAACACACACATTCATACACAAATACATATAAACACCCAGTTGCTTCTCAGGTACATATAAAATGTATCAAATAGAAAACTGTAAGTTCACTCTGTGTTACTGAGTTAATGTATGGCCAGCCTCAGATTATTAACCATTAAACTTGGATATAATAAATAAGCTTTTTTTGTCTCTATCTTCTGTTTAGTTCAAGGTTCAACCATACCAATGTATTTCACACATGTTTATGTTAGGTTGAGTTTTGGGAAAATGAGGAATAATATCTGATTCGTAGCATGTTCTGGTGTGGCCATATGATAAACACTTGGTTTATAGTTTAATGTTAATGTTCCCCTGTTGAACATTATAACTACTGATTTCATGAAATATCAGTGTCAGAAGAAGCAACTGTATCTCTCTAGCAGATGGTAGCAAATTTAGACTATATCATAGTCTTATATAAACACAGGCAAACCATGAACATCATCTAAGCCAAAAGGAAGAATCTGAACTTGGTAAGGCAGAGTTAGAATGAGTGATTCCCCCTCCCTTAAGTACCTTGGACCTGCACATCTGAAAACTTTCCCATGTTTCTGGATAAAAACCTTCAGAAAGAGTCACAGCATTGCATTCACATTTGGAGAAGACACACCCAGAATTAAGCATGTTTTCTTAAGAATTCTATAAAAACACATCACAGGTTCACATACTTTCATGTTAGTATCGTCGCTGACTTTCCTGAGAATTTCGAGAATGTATGCCATCTCTCTCATTTCAGTGAATGAGAAACCAAACTTGATCAAACTCAAGACTGTTGCTGACAGCAATAACATTAGTGCCCACAGGCACAGTGTTGTTGAGAATTAAAACCTAAGTGTTAAACAGTATACATCAGCTATGTTAACCGAGGGAATTCAGGAATTTAATCTATTAAAATTATGATGATTAATCATGATTGTCAACTTGATTAGACTGAGAAGCAGGAAGTTGCTAAAACATACCTCTGGGGATTATTACATTATTAAAATATAAAAGCTTGGCATAATGAATGGGCTAACCCATGATGGAGTTATAATATGATTACATTATTGGGAAGTGGTGAAAGGTAGGAATTGGGGTATAGTTGGAGAAAGTCTCTCTGTGATAGTATGTGTTTAGGGACTATTATGTCCCCTGGCCTCTCTTTTTGTTACCTCACTGTTTTATACCTGTCTTAACTGGAACTCTCATCATGTCTTTTCTAAGAGAATGGACTGAAACTTCTGGAACCACAAACAACAGAAAAACTTGTTCCATTCTATTAGGTATTTGGCCACATATATGTAAAGCTAATACAAAAAATTATAATTTATAAAATCACTTCAGAAAAATAAAATATAGACAACCCTATTTTGCTGAAAGCCTATAAAAAACTTCCACTAGACAGAGAAACTATGCAATATCAATGTTAATCTTAATCCTTGATGTCAGAAAACTTGCTGGAGTGTTTTATACTTGTTAACTTTCTATGATCTAATTGTATTGGAAGTTTGTATTGCTAAAATTATGCATTACTTATTCATATTACCAAAGTTCCACTTTCATTGGTGCCATCTGTATTAAAGTTCCCCCTTTTCATGAATGTGATAGGAAGTAGGGGGAGGACATGGGAAGAGTTGGTTAGGGAGGAGGTGAAGTGGAAATCATGTTAAAGTATTCATGTATGAAATTCTCAAAAATAAATTTAAAAAAGGTAAATACTATGAATGTCTCTCTCCATTTTCAAATCTTGGAACTATAAAAAAATTAATTCCTTGGAAAGTCCAAAATAATAAATCATTCAAAGAGAAATAGGATATCAAAAGATTTTTTTTACTTATAATGATTCCTTTTACTCTTTTAGAAATATTTTTTTTATAATTTTAGATGATGATATCATTACATCAATTTCCCCTTCCCTTTCCTCCCTCTAAATTCTCCCATATACCCATCTTTGCTTTCTTTCAAAGATATGTTTTTTTAAATTAATTGCATACACCAAAACAAAACAAAACAAAAACAAAAACAAACTTTCTCAGTCCATACAATGCTACCCAACATTGATAACCTGGGTCTTTTTTCCCTGCAATCTTCACAATTGAAAACATTTATCAAAATCTTCACATCTTTTTCAGTTATAAATACAAGGGAAATGAAATACCTGAGTTGTTTTACAGGATACTAATTCAGTTGTCCTGCTTGTATAACAAGGGAAAATTGCAGTTTTGACATATATGAATTTGCATCCTCCTGAAAGATGTGCTGCATACTAATTCAAGAGATAATGGTAAATGACAGTGTCATGTGCTTGTGTGTAAGTTTCAGAATAATAATTCTCATGATGGAGAATTTCTACTTAAAGTTTCTACAGACTTTTATTCTAAATGTAGCTATTACAATGTCTATATATTGTCATTATTTTGTATGTTGTAAAGTTTATCAATTTTACACTAAATAATTACACTAAAATAATTGAATCTCACTCCCTCTCTGTAAGGGGTGGAAAATATTAATTTGGTGAATTTATGTCTTTCTTGCCTAGTGATAGCACATCTCTTTTCATACAGAAAGTCCCAAGCAGCACTGGGATGGCACAAACAAATCCCAAAGCATGTTATGTCAAAATAAATGTACTTGGGACATGTGAAGTTGTTTTCATATAAATTTGTTCATTTCTTGTTTATTTGATGTCTGGATATGGTGCTTTAAAATTTCAAGAGAATGTGGCACTATTATCACATAATATGATTTTTAATATCTTCATGGCCATTGAACTAAATTGATGTAATATGAAAATAATGAGTATTTTCCAAGGACATTTAGCATTTCAAGAAATTTCCAGAGAAAAATAAATATATAATATGCAGAGATAGGTTTTTTTTAAGTTCATAACTGGGGGAACTGGTCATACAAAGTTTCCTTTTTTGTGAATTGATTTTTTTTAAAGAAAGTTTCTTCATGGTCAGATAGGAGCACAAATTGGTAATTTCTTGGGAATAACAATATTGCATACTCATCCCCATAGCTCTGATTTTACTTCTAACTAGTTTGCCTTTGTTGTCAGTTCATGACCTTCTTCCAGTTTCTGTAAAAATGTCCATTCTTTTCCAAAGTGACTCATTGAATTTTAGAAATTATTTGAACTGTATTATTTGATATCTAACTTAAAACAGTATTGTAGTAACAATAAAATTTATATAATATCACATATTTATGCATTGAATGAACAATGTAAGGCTAGTATATATGTTAAATTCTTTAAAATACACATTTAAATAGCACATTAGTAAGCCAATTATTGGTGAAGAAGGTCAAACATAAATTCAATACTTAAACTAGCAATTAACTCACACTTAAGTCTACTACATTAAGATCTGGATATCTTTTTATGTTTCTAATAAGATAGAAAAGCTACTATTTTTGGCCACTAAAATTATATTTTACATAATATTTTCTAATGTAATTGATCTATAATATTGATATATAATAATATTTTTTTGAAATATTTAAATAACCTTTTTGCTTTTTCCAGTTTTAGATGATCCAACAAAAACTCACAAATAACAGAGAAGCAATAGTTCCTTTACTAAAACTATTTTTAAGAATGAGGCTTCAGTCAAAAACTATAATATATAGAATGTAGATAGAGTGCCATGTAAATAATGCTAAATTATTATTTACCATTATTTGAAAAGCTTCTCTTTTTGGCATATTTATCTGTTACCTCTGTGATGTGTGTTTACAGAGTATGTGCCGACTAAAAGAAAACCCACAAGATACACACATTTACTTTCACTGTACTTAAATATTGAGCGTTCAAATGTATGAGATTTTCACACACAATCCTGCTTTGGTCTAACAGGGCAGTTGATTTTCAATAGTCCATAAGCAACTGAAATGTTGAGGCATGAAGATCATAATTGTCCATATTGGGCTTCATTTTCATGTTCCACAAGGAAGCCAAAACTGAAGCAGAAAGCATAGATCTCTGGCTTACTCAGCTTCTTTTCTTACAGAGCCATGTCCCACTCCCCAGGGATGTTACCACCTAGGGTGTGCTGGGCCCTTATACATCAATTAACATACGGAAGAAATGCCCTACAGACATCCTCACAGAAGTCTGATGAAGCCGGTGCTTTCAGTGAGTTTACTTCTTTCTAGGTGTGTCAAATTGACAACCAGGATTAGCCACATTGTGTTTCATAAATTGCTAAGTACATCTATTAATGTGATATTATTTGCATTTTTTTCATGAAATACTGTATACTTAATTTCCCATTTTGTTAAACATTTATTTGGGACATACAAAATTAAGTATATTTTATAAAATATATAAATTATATAAAATAAGGTATTTATTTTTATAAAATAAATGTTGTAATTAAATGTAAATATTTTGCAACGAACAAAAAATGTTGGTCTTGAATGTGAATCAAACCTCAGCTGGGTGAAGCATCGGATAACAGAAACTGATGGGTTTAGAGGACTGAAATCTGTGGGCAAGTCACAGAACCCCTTTTGGCACTGTCCTGAAATTTTAGTTCTTATGAAGAATTTCTGTAAAGATAAAAGCATCACACTCTATTTTTGTTAAATTTTGATGCACCTGCAGTACTTTCAAGTGTGTAAAAAAGCCATTTACATTTATCAACTACTGGACTGAACAACTTTTGAATTCTTCAACTTTCCATTCTGAATAGCCAGTGTAGGACTAACTGGCACACAGCCTGTACGCCACTACTATATATATATAAACAAATATGTGCTCTACTCTTGATTTAATAATTAGTTGAACATAGCATCTATTTGAAGGAATAATTACTATTAAAGTATGAATAACCATGACAATGATCTCTGGATGAAATAAAGTTTGTAAAAAATGAAGCATGAAATGATGATGAAATCAGAGTCTTTGAAATCTTGTAGACATTAAAATGTAATTGTTGAAGTAAATTGAAATGGGTTCTAACTATAAAAAATATAGACTTCAATTCATTTGTACTGTATTAGGGTTTTCTAGAGGAATGATAAAATAATAAAAGCACTATCTATCTATCTATCTATCTTCTATCTACCTATCATATATCTATCTCGATCTCTCCTTATATATAGAATTTATTATAGTGTATTACAGGATACTCTAATAATGGCTATCCACAATGGAAAGTCCAAGAATCCAAAAGATGATATATTAACTGGTTTGGAGTATACATCAGATTCCACGAGAAATAATCTGTAATGCCAGTGAAGGAATGCCTCACCAGCAGCATATGAACTTGTCAGTGAGAGTAAGGGCAAGCAGGCAAAAAGCAAAAGCTTCCTTCTTCTATTCCCTTTACATAGGCGGCCATGAAAAGGAATGGCCCAGACTAAGGATGTGTCTTCCTACTTCAAATGATCCAATGAAACTAAAAGTCCCTCACAGATGTGTACAGATGCTTGAGTTTTTAGTTAACTCCAGATGTAGTCAAATTTACAGCCAAGAATCGCCAACACATTTCTCAATTTACAAATCATTTCTACAAAGCATTCCTCTTTTCAGCACTGAAAAGTTAATTCTAGTAATTTATTTTTGAAAGTGAAATGATCTTTAAACCCCTTGTGGAACTTTATGAAATAATAACAACTTGTACTTCTTTTGGTAAAGAGGAATATATCTTTAAATTTTATGAACCAAATTTACACATATTTTAAATTGGATCCTTGTCATTTTTACTTCTTAGCACCAATTAACATTATTTTTGCTGCAAAACGCTGATAAAATACTTCTGGCATCTTAAAAATATACCGATTAGAGAGAGACAAGGAAGATAAAGGTGATAAAAATGAGTCATGTCTAATATCACGTATTTCACTGTAAAAAGACAGCACACAAGTTTAATGGTAATAAATCAATGAACTTCAGAACATTCCAGTTTCACATGAACGGATGCTTTAAAGTTCAGTCCTAAATTAAGAAATAAACTCAATTGTACATTTGCATTTTGAAGTGCCTCAGTGAAGCTTGAACAGCATCCTGGTATCTCACATTTTACTGTAATTGTTTCTGTTGCTCCAAAATAAAATCCGTGGTTTGAAACCATGTAAACGTCCAAGTTTCTTGTGTTAGTGTAAAGTGTGAGTTGTTTGAGGCCTTTGCCTAAGGTCTAAACAGCCTGACATCACATTTTGATTGACTGTAAATTCATCTGAGGTTCCAAACACAATAGCAGGGCAGCACTCTCCATTCTTCTGTGGCACTTAAGTGGGCCAGAGTAGGATGATATTCAGCACTTAGAAACAGATCTCAGGCTCTTTCCTCATAGTAGTGTAGAGGGCAGTTTGAGTCTTCTAGGCTAACAGGAGACCATTAACAGCAGAGAACATTAGATGCAATTCATCTACAATAATCTCCTAATTGATTAAATTAAAGTGAATTCATGGGGGATGAATTATACCTGTAATAGTCTCTTTCCATATGATATAACACACACTTGACATAAAATCCTGAGACATTCCTGAATTTCACATACAGTCCATAGGAGATTTTCATCAGATGCATGTGCCAGCAAATGGGAATCCTGGTGGTCATCTTGTAGTCTTTTCTTCCTCTCTACTGTATTTACTAATTTTTAAGTAACCTAAAGTTGTTTGCTTTTCCATTTTTTTTTTTTTGCTTTCTGTACAAACCCTATCTGCAGCACTGAATATGGTGATTGCTACAGTATGTTAAGTGGAGGAGAAGTGACACAGATTGGCAGCAACCCTTACCCCTGGCATACTTGTCTCATGTTGGCAGTATCTGTGACACACAGAAATTGGTGGCAGACAGAAAGCAATACAAATGATATACAATTAAACATTTATGCATTATTTAGTTTTATAATCAAACTAAGCCTCCTACAAAGAATAAAGATAATACAGCTAGGGAAATAGGAGGAGGGAAAAACAAGAGAATCTACTAACTTAACCCATGAGCCCAATATTGATGCTCTGGAGAAATGTGCAAAAGTGTTATTTGGAAAATATTTTTCAGACAAAAGTGAGGGACTCATGTTAAACTATGTGATGTTCAATAACGAACTCCAGTGCAGTTAGGGGTGACTCACAGATCCAAGGTAACTGAGTTCCAAATCTCTGATTCTTGTCTTGATGTATATATATATATATGTGTGTGTGTGTGTGTGTGTGTGTGTATATATATATATATATATGAGAGAGAGAGAGAGAGAGAGAGAGAGAGAGAGAGAGTTTTTTATCTATGCATGCTTATGTTTTGGGAGTGGGTATATGCACTTCAGTGAAATTACTAAAAAATGACAGAAGGGGGAATTGGATATTCTGGTGCTGTAATTCTACATGTTATAGTCAGGGAGAAGAGGGGAACAGCAGGGAGACAGGCCAGTATGGGACTGAAAGAAAGGGGGAGCTGCAAATCGCTCAAACTAAGAAGAATTAAAGGGTGTGGTCGCTACACGTGTGTGTGGATTCACGCAGGTCCGTGGAATGAAGACACAGAGGCATCTTAAGAATGAATCTAGCCTATCATGGCTGCAGGGGGGTCCAGCCTTGAAGGACTGAAGCACTCTTCCCTTCACCTAGGGCATATTTATTTACTCTTTTTTACAGTTTAGATAGTTAATTTCCGTACCTTCAAAGCAAACCAAAAGGAGCTCCTGGAGACCAAATGCCAGGTGCAAATTACCTGAATTATCAGGTACCTGGTTTTCTGGTTTTCCTGGACCAAGTTTTGCATAGGCCTTTGGTCCTTGGGGGACTCTCAGATCCTTGACTCTCAAATAAGATTCTTATAGGGTGATAAGAGAAACAAAAGGTAAGAGAAACAAAAGGTGTGGTTAAACAAAGGAAGGATTAGGGCTAGGTGCTGCTCTCTGGAGCCAAGCCAGGAGCTCAGCAGGAATGCCACTACAGGTGTACTAGCTCAAGGAAGAGAAGCTGTAGGTCTAGTGTTCCGGACCTACAAAGAACTGTCAAGTTTTCCTGGTTAAGACCTTGAGCTGAGAGCTGTTAACAGCTGTTTACAAAGTCCCTATACCCACAGACCTGCGGGGGGGGGGGGGGGCAGGGGGCCGGGACTGTTAACACTAGAGTGAACTACTTACCACTGCTTCTCCCTGTTCTTGCCTCTACTCAAGATTACCAAGCTGGGAGCAAAGAAAACTCTCACGGTGCTACAGAAATAGTATGCTCTGCTAAGTTTCAGCCTCATTTTGATTCAGTCCTTTTTTTGGTGGTTCCGTCCTATTGTATAGGGAATATTTACCCTGCACCATTGCATATTCATAGCATGTAACTGGATTTTAGTTTTTACAGATCCGTGTAGCTTCGATTTATCTCAATTCCGGAGAAAACTGAGCTTGGACTTTTGATCAAAATTGAAACTACAATGATGGGAACTCATGGAAAGTATCTGAACGTATTGTGTATTGTGGGAAGGTCATGAGCCTTAAAGAGTCATGGTTGATGCACTATTGTTTGGATCTAGAATATTCCCCAGAGCCTGTATCAATTGTTCCCCAATTGATAGCACTGGGATGTGGTTGGAGCTATAGGAAGTGCATCCAAATTGGATGATGTACATCACCGAGAGCACACCCTTGTAGTGTGTTCTGTCTAGATCTCTGAACTGTTCCCCCCCCCGCGCCCCTCCTCCATCTCCCCGTCAACTTTCTTGCTGCTCTTCCTTTTCTTCCCGGCTACCATGAGGTGGACTGCCTCTTCCAGTAGATTTTCCTATCATCATGATACTGAGCTTCTCCCTGGCCCAAAATGAATGAAGCTAGCAGACGATGAGCTCTAATACCTGCCATCATCATTGAAATTAAATATTCTTCCTTTAATTTGTTGTTGCCCTTCTGTTGCCAAAAGACCTCCCTCTAGCACGGACAAGTGCAGACCCTTGCTAACCACCTGGTAACCACACACACACACACACACACACACACACACACACACACACAGTCAAGCAATCCTCTAAGGCAGCCTTGCTGGGTAAAGCAAGTTCAGATCTGACTAGGAAACCTTTGTGGACCTCCACAATTAATAATGCCAGAAAGTTTACTTCAGTTATCCCATTGTGGCAGTCTACACATACAGGTACAAGAATTATTTGTTCTATAATATTAAACATACTACTTAAACTAAACTTCATAAATAGTGATGCATTTCCAGTGAAAGTGTAAGAACCGTTATACTTAGTGTAGAAATCGCTATAATATATGACTTAAAACATAGTAACAGTAGCTTTTCATTTAAGTATTTTGATGTGCTGTGACATTTCATTTTATGCTAAGCTTTTTATTCTTATTTCTGCCTTACTGCCTCACCAGGATCACCTTGTCAACTTCCAACCCACCACTCCCATGATTAGTTATGATTAAAGGTCTGACACCTTATTCCTTTCCCTGGGCATACTTTCTTGCAAATACCATGTTATCTTTTATTATATATTTATAAGTCATTGCTTATAATGACTTCTTTAACACATTAGCTTCTTTTCTGCTTAGTAATTACTGCCTTCAAAATAATCCTTACTAATATTACTACGTATTTTTTCACTAATGTGCAAAGTAGAAATAGCACGATTCTCATTAGTATCTGAAAATGTCCACAGACAGTTTCGATAATTTTGGTATTAGAATCATCACATTATTGTAATATTGAAGTCATTGACAATATTCTTATTAATAATTTTTAGCCATTTAGTTCATTTTTCTCAATAAAAATACATATTTCAGAATTTCTTAAAACTCTTTATAGCAATTAACAATCCAACAATTGAAGATTAATACCTTGAGGAAAGAAAATCAGAATTATTTCACTTTTTGAAAGTGTTTACTAAATTTGCTATTTTGATTAATTCTCATCCTACTAAAATGCGTTAATTTTTAATTCTTATTATTATTATTACTATTATTTGGGTGTCATGGCAGGCTGAATCTGAGCTCCTTTTGTGACTAATGTTCCTGAACTTTGTAGCTTTCTGACTCTACCTGCAAAGTGCTGGGATTACAGGCATCTAAGCTGGCATTTAGCTGGCTTTCTAAAAGTTAATTGTAAGTTCCTAAAACATTATGTGCATGTTTAAATACTTAAAGATGAATTTGTAAAGTGTGATTCTTTCTGATTCATTATTAATGTGAATCTAGGAAGAACATATTTGCTTTTTATTTAATGAAATAAATTTTAAATCAAAGTCCATAATGAGTACAACCATTGTAGGAACAAGAGGCCCTGTGTACTGAGCAATTTTTTTCTTTAAGGGTTACTCCAGAATTTATTTTTAATCTAGTCAAGCCCCAGTGATCTGGGTATAAGCACAATGATTTCAACATATGAAAAAAATGATGCTCAGTTTAAACATAAATGCAGTTATTTTTATTCTTACAAACAAACAAAACCCTGTAAGGATAATTTCATTCAACCAAAGGAAATTATTTCCTTGATACTCTAAATCCAAAGTGAAATAATGTGTATTATTCTGACAGAAAGCAAATGGCATAGTAAAAACCAATTCTGCAAAAGTTATACATATTGAATTTGTACACAGTTTGATCAAGGCAAATGTTGGAATGAATGACACTTTCAAGGGAAACACCTTGAAGATTAGAGTTTAACATTGGAAAATATAAAGATATGAATATTGAAAACAAACATAGGCATAGATAATATATAGTATGACTCAAACTATATTGATCTTTAGGAATACACTTGCTAAAGGAAATATATATATATGTATAATTAACATAACTATTATGATTATATTTTAGTAATACAAAAAGCTACCTAGTATTACAGTGCATGATATCCAAAGCAAGAAAAGTAGAAATAAATGCAAATTTTAACTGGCTTTATGTAATAAATTCTGTTTAATTTCCCAACAAATTCACATTAAATTGTTAAAAATGACTTCAGGTATTTGTCCCTGTGCTGTCTGAACTTATTATTTCTGTTAAAAATAATTCCTATTATTTCAGTTCTTTTACGGGAACATCTATCTTCATGAATCATTGGTATATATAATTCTTTTAAAACAATCCCCTTAGATTTGGCAGAGTTTTGTATTCAAAACAGAAAAAACTCAAATAAAGTACTTTAAAAGACCAATATGTGCCAGCATGCTCAAACACATTCATTATGTGTCCTGAGTATTTTTTCCTACAATGGTGTAACTTTTCAATTGAGGATTTAGTGTATCATCAGAAGCCTTATCCCTAGATCACATAAAATGTTTAAGCATATATAAAAACATACACTTTTAGAGATATCTTAAATCATAAGATGTCTATATAGTAGTGAGAATTTGTAATAGACACCTTGGATGATGGGGATCATTATCTTTTTTAGTCAGAAAGCCAAAGAACACAATGTACACAAATCAAGGAAAAAAAGTCACTTATTTCCCCATCAGTTATTTTTCAAACTACTTTATAGATACGTGATACATAGACTCTTTTCCAAATTTTATTTCTTAGCATGTTATTATACTCACATTTATTTTGTTTCCTTCATTGCTTGAAATTGCTCTTTTGAAATATATGCACACACAAATGTGTGTATATACAGAAAATATACATACATTAATATACATCCATCATATATATGCATATGCATGCATGCATATATATACACATATAAATCATATATACATCTATACACATATATGTACATAGATACATGTATATGTACATATATACATGTGTGTATGTATTTTGAAATATGTGTATGTATGTTTACATACACAATTGTAATATACATATCACATATATATGTATGTGTGTGTATTTAGAAACACATGATACATGTTTTCAGAGCTTAACATTTGATATTGAATGATGAGTTTGTTTTCTAGTCCCTGTAAAAACCATTTATCTAGCTCTCAGCATTCTGGAGTTGCCTGTAGTTCTTTGTATAGGTTTGAGAATTCATAGGCTTTCCTTCATTCACTTTGGCATTTCTATTCATATCATCCTTACTCAATTTATGTTTATACAGCCATTTTGGAGAGATATTAATGGGTATAGCTTTTGCTATTACAAGGAGACACAATCACCCAGCAAACTAGTTCATCCTCTGGACCTTACCATGTTTCTATGTCTTTTTTCTGCAATATTCTCTGAGTCTTAGGTGCTGGAATGTTTTATTGATGTATTCATATAGACTGGGCTTCACAACTCACCATTTTAATCCTAAATTTCTATAATGGTCTCCACCTGTTACAAAGAGAAATTTCCTTGAAGAGGAATAAAGACTAACATGTGGGTAGGGGAAAGATGTTTAGATTGTTGTTAGGGCTTATGCTAGATTAGTAAAGTGGTGATTATAAGATGTTGCTAGATCCTAATGGCTCTCTCAGGAGAAGGGGTGAGAAGGAGCATTGTCAATGGCACAGACAATGGGAGTCAGTTGAAAAAAAAACAACAAACTTGTTTATTTAAAATGGGGAGAGCCTTATATACCCTCCTCCCAGCACCCAGTCTGTGTCTCAATTTGGTGGTATTGTTTGGTCATCCCTCATTGGCTGGGCATGATAAGGGACTCTGATAGTGCCTCTTACTAGGCCCTCAGGCAGACTCCAGGTTGGCTCATGAGGAAGTACGTAATGTGCATGCCTTGGCAACTGCTCTCAGCCAATTTCCTCAACCCTATGGGCCTGTCCTACTACATTACCTGAAGTCACCATACACTTCAGAAAGAAAGGTCCATGAGCTGGAACTAACCTGAATGCCTCCTACTTAAGTACTAGTTTTCCTGGTACCAGAAGAGATCATATCGTGTTTTTAGTAATTTCCAGAATTTTTCATTTCTATTGATGTATATTCCATGGATATAGAGAGGCAACTACATGATAGATGGTCCTCTAAAGTGTAAAACCACATATTATATTTCTAAGTCCCATAGTTGTTAAATTATCATCATCATGTTATAACAATAGTAGTGTCTAATAGAGATTTTCTTATCCTTATATTGGAAATGAAAATGAAGACAGCATGTTTTTAAAAGCGAATTTATATATAAACTCTCAATTTTAGTTATACAAAAATAGAATAAAGAGAATGATACTGATAATACATTATTTTTGAGGATAAAAAATTTACTAATTCCATTTGTGCTTGATAGGGACAGAACAATCAAATGCTTTGATTAACAAGTACAGTCCGGGCGGTGGTGGCGCACGCCTTTAATCCAGCACTCGGGAGGCAGAGCCAGGCGGATCTCTGTGAGTGCGAGGCCAGCCTGGGCTTCCAAGTGAGTTCCAGGAAAGGCGCAAAGCTACACAGAGAAACCCTGTCTCGAAAAACCAAAAAACGTAGAACATGATAGAACCCAAAAAAAACCCAAGTACAGTTATAGGATATTTTCAGCCTAAGGATAAATGTAGATTATTGAGATTATTGAGTCTGTAAATTATATATATATATGTATAGACATATATACATATATTATATATATGGTTTCTTGAGATAGGGTTTCTCTGTGTAGCACTGCCTGTCCTGGAACTCACTCTACAGACGGGACTGGCTTCGAACTCACTAATATCTACCTGCCACTGCCTCCTGAGTGCTGGATTAAAGTTATGTGCCATCATGCCTGTTGAGTTTGTTAACT
>CABHPH010123883.1:0-26814 GCA_902168325.1 Peromyscus nudipes
GCTTTCTGGGATTAAAGGTGTGGGTCACCACGCCTGGCTGTTTCCCATGTGGCCTTGAACTCACAGAGATCCAGAGAGATTTCTGTCTCTGGAATGCTAGGATTAAAGGCGTATGCTACCACTGCCTAACCTCTATGTTTAATATTGTGGCTGTCCTGTTCTCTGACCCCAGATAAGTTTATTAGCATACACAATATTTTGGGGAACACAATACCCCCACACAGAGCCAGGTGGATCTCTGTGAGTTCAAGGTCAGCCTGGTCTACAGAGTGAGTTCCAGGACAGCCAGGGATGTTACACAGGGAAACCCTGTCTCGGGGGGAAAAAAAGACTAATTTCCACTGGAAATAAACACACCAGTCAGAACCCATGAACGGCAACTAGAGCAGTGTGTTAGCGCCTCTGCTCCGGTTTCATGGTCAGTCTCTGGAGTTCAAGGGTCATATCATGGCAGCCAGGTCTTGGTTGCATCTTACCTCGATGGATTGCCATTCCAAACTTGCATTACTGGCACTATTTACTAACGTGCCAGAATTTTGAGATCTTAAATGGTAAGAGTCTAAGTGATCACAGTGACTCATCATTAAAACTCAGTTGCTGAAGTTCCCATGCTGACAGCCCAGCTCTGGATGGGCTGAGGAAGGAGGGCCTTTCTGTTTGTCCGCTGAAGTTGGACTTCCTAGGGCCCTAGTGGAGCAGAGCTTTACAGGGCGTTTGGTAGAGTGGCTCTGAGATTCACTTTTTCTTTTCTCTTTGGCTGAGCCTAACTCTGTTACCTGCCATGTAGGCTTTATACATGCTAAGCAAGGGTTCCACCACAGAATCACATCCCAGTGCAAGGTATTATTAATGGGATTGTTATCATCGTCATCATCATCATTATTATTATTTGGTTTATTAAGACAGGGTTTCTCCATGTAGCACTGGCTGTCCTGGAACTCAGTCTTTAGACCAGGCTGGCCTCAAACTCAAGAGATCTACCTGCCTCTGTCTTTGCTGTGATTAAAAGTATGCACCACCATGCCTGGTTATTGTTGATGGATTTTTTGTTTTGTTTTGTTTTGAGTTTGGGTTTTCAAAACAAGGTTTCTCTGTGTAGCCCTGCCTGCCCTGAAACTCATTGTGTAGACCAGTCTGGCCTCAAACTCAGAGATCTGCCTACCTTTGCCTCAAAAGTGCTGGAATTAAAGGCGTGTGCTACCACTGCCCAGCATTGTTACTTGATTTTTTTAAAGTATTTATTTTGAGATATAACCTCACTATATAGTCCTGGTTGGCCTGAAACTCAGTATGTAGATCAGGCTGGCCCTAAAATTACAGAGATCAGCCTGCCTCTGCTTCTCAAATGCTGGGATTAATAAAGAAGTGTATTACCATGCTCAGCCTTGTTGGATTTTAATTTGGGGATAATTACATTATCTCAGATTTTGCCCTTAAGTTTGGACTTTATTAACGTAATTGTGTTTGACATTTTTAAAATTTCACATATTCTAGAAGCTTTACATTTAATTTTATAACCTGCTTACTGTGTTTTCTTAGTTCTCAGGGTTGGAATATTGGAGAAGAGACTATTTTTCTGAGGGCCTTAGTCTTGGGGACTAGCTGAATGCCACTGTGATCATTAATAAGTGCCCTATGGATTTGGCAACCAACTAGGGGAAGCTGGGTTGTAGCTGATTTGATACTATGCACAGAGCAGTTTTCTCTGCATCTCTCTTCTCTGTCGCTTACAGGCTCGTCTCTACAGTCTGCAGTCAGACCCGGCAACGTACTGCAATGAACCGGATGGTGAGGGGTAGCAGTGGGGGTGAGCTTGTGGGGCAGGTAGATGGGAAGATATAGACTGTAGGGTCTCTATTCTAGATGGCACAGGCCAGGTAGCCCTATGTACTGGGAACAGAGTAGGACCTGTATTACCTTATAATCTATGCAGTAGGTTATTGGTCCCTTTCGTCCCTGAACCTCAGGTATTTTAACCTGAACTCTGTCTCTTGAAGAGGCTTTGCTCTTACAGTCCCTTGTCCTCTCTATCCAGCTGTCTGCCATCCCTACTGTCCCTCCCCCCTTTTTGGTTCCTGTCCATTATGCCCCATGCTAGAAACTAGCCCATTCCTTCAGAATCAGGCCGCAAAGAGAGCAGATGGAGACAAGGGATCAAGCGGAGGTTGGGGGGGGGGACTCCTTCTGCAGCATGGTGGGCACCCAGCTATCTTAGCCCATTGAGCCTAGAAGCAGTGTTTAGGAGTGGAAGGTTGTCCAGGCAAGGGCAGGAGTGTGTTTAAAAATCCAGAAAGAACAGGGAGCTCGTGTGGCGACACAAAGTCCATGAGGAGGTGAAGGTGGCGACCAGGGAGCTGGGGGGAGGGCGTTGTGTGTCAGAAACAGCAGCTGGTGTTTGGTCAGGAGGGACTTTTCTTTAGTCAGAGAGGCCTTTGAAAGTCTGTTGACAGGCAGGTACAGTAGCATACTCCTAAAATACCAGCTACCTGGAGGCTGAAGCAGGAGAATTGAAAGATTGGGACTAGACTGGGCTATATAATGAGTTCAGAGCCAACTTGGGCAATTTAGCTAAACCTTGTACCAAAGTAAAAACAAAAAGACTTAGGATATGTTTGCCTAGCATACACAAGGTGCTAGGTTCAGTCTCCAATACCAGAAAAGTTAAAAAGAAAACAACTAGTCAAAATGATGAGCCCTTTCTCTATAAAATTGTATGTTCAAGGCCAGGCATAGTGGTGCATGCCTTTATTAATCCCATGACTTGGATGACAGAGGCGGGCAGATCCCTAGGAGTTTGAGGCTAGCATGGTCTATATAGCAAGTTCCAGGCCAGCCAGGGCCATGTAGTGAGACGCTGGCCCAAAAAAGTCAAAAACATACATATATACATACATACACACACACACACACACACACACACACACACACACACACACACACACACATACGTATATGTGTGTGTGTACAAGTGTGGGGATTCTTGGATCTTTGAAGATTTTCTGTGGACCCTAGCTTTAAAAGCTCACATTGTAGAGGACTATTGAAGAGTGTGGAGGCCCAAAGTGATCACGTTTTGCATTTTGTAAAGTAGCCTGTGAGGCTATGTTGTAAAGGATGAGACAAAGATGGAAAAGTGATGTTGGGGTGCCCAGGGGTCCCCATGTCAGAGGTGAGGATGGAGAGGAAAGTATGCGACAAGAGATCCTGAAGAAGGAGAATCAGGACAGGGAGGTCAGGAAGGAGCTGCATGTCTTCTGGTTTCTTGCGGTAGCCAAGTGGGGACAGACATGAGCTGGTGTCATGAGGACAGTTGGATCTGGGGCCCAGGGTTACAAAGAAAGAGGAGTCGTCAGAAGAGGCCACAGTGATTCAGGGAGACTCACGAGAAAAAGCGAAGAGAGGAAAAGGAGGAGCCCTGGCAGACCTGGAAAAAACAAAACAGGAGAGGGAGGAAAGGGACCAAAGGGGGAGGAGGGCAGAGGCTCCTGTCTCATGGCGGAGGCAGGACAGACACACAGCCCTTGGCTCTGACGGGAAGCTGTTTCAGTGGCCAGTGCAGAGGGCCGAGGTGGCAGCGGAGCTAGGAGACCTTGGAGACTGGTCCTTTCTAGAGATCCTGGTTTTGGAAGAACCCACCCAACCCTTCACCTTGCCTGACTCTTTCCCCTTGGATAAAATGGCTTTGGAAACAACCCTCAAGCTCTCTCTACCGTTCAAGTCCAGGCTTAAGTGTTTTCTCTCGTCCTAGTGTTCTTTCCCTAGACACAGGGAACTGACCGTCAGCGTCTGTCCCTTTGCAGGGCCCCCGGAATTGTTTGACGCCTGGCTTTCCCAGTTCTGCTTGGAGGAGAAGAAGGGGGAGATCTCAGAGCTCCTTGTAGGCAGCCCCTCCATCCGGGCCCTCTACACCAAGATGGTGAGGGCCCTGCCAGCAGGACCTCAGCTGGCTCCAAGCCGGAAGTGTTGGGAAGTGGGAGGGACAGGGACATGTGTAGTGGGAAACCCTGGAGAGCCAGATGGGCCATGTACTGAGCCAAGAAGCTGCCAGGAGGAGGCTGATTTGCCAGGCTTCTGGCAGTCAGAATGGTGAGAAATGGAAAGACCAACAAAGTCTTATGGCAGTTCTGTTCTCCTTCCTTGGCCAAGCTGGGTGCAGAAGTGGGTCTGGTTGAATTAAGTGGGGTGGAAGGGCTTTGACGATTCTGTAAAGCCTCTTCCTGTGTCTGTACTCTAGAGTGGCTGGGAACAGACTAATTAGGACCCTACACATCATTCCCAGATTTTCACCTCCATTTCCTCCTCCAGGTTCCTGCGGCTGTTTCCCATTCAGAATTCTGGCACCGGTACTTCTATAAAGTCCACCAACTTGAACAGGTCTGCTGGTCCACCTTGGGAAGACCCTTGACTCAGCCCTGGGGGAAGCAGGCTGGAAAGAAGGAGTTGGAGACTGTAGTCTTTTCTGGGGGTGCCGAGAGTTCTAGGGTCAGGATCAGGGCCTGAGAGGAGGGTGCCCTAACCTCCTGGTCATTACTCTCCCACACTCAGGAGCAGGCCCGGAGGGACGCCCTGAAGCAGCGGGCTGACCAAAGCATTTCTGAGGAGCCTGGCTGGGAAGAAGAAGAAGGTAAGAGGCCTTGAAATGAGATGGGCAGGTGACAAGCTTGTCTGTGGTACTCTAGAAGGCCTGAGAAGACATGACATCCCTGGACAAGTAGGAAATGGGTACAATGTATGTACTAAGCAGTCAGCTCTGGCAAGGGGCTGTCAGACAGGGCTCATGGAACCTAGAGTTTGGCTACAGAAATGACATGTGCCAGTTGGAACAGACTGTCACATTACACTTGTACCTGCTGTTACGTAGTTATTGAGGAGCACACTGAAAATCGAGATTCCCTTCCCCCACCCCTTCTACATAAGACTGTAGGAATTTGGCTCCAGTGCCTGGTACTTAAGAGGCAGAGGAAGACAGATCTCTATGAGTTCAAGGCCAGCCTGGTCCACATAGTGAGTTCTAGGTCAGCCAGGGCTACATAGCAAAATTCTTTCTCAAAATAAAATAAAAAAAGACAAGACTGTAGATCAGGATGTGTTAAATACTTATACTGTATGTCCAACCTCCACTAAGAGCTTAATGTGTGGGTAGCCCTTAGCAGAAGCCAGGGTCCCTTCTCAACAATTAGGTAGCAAGTTGAAAGTAACAAGTATTGGCTTGCATAGGATGGAACAGTCTGGGCTGAACCCAGAGCAGACCCACTTCCAGGCCTTGTCTTTCAATGTCTTCCATTGTCTCAGGCTGTGTTGCTAGCTGTCCAGCTTGACCTCTGTATAGGTGAGACTGACTAGCAGGGAATGTGCTGGGGTAGCACTGAGGGACACAGGCTAGTCTTCATTGTAGTAAAAAGGTCAGCATGTGCACATTCCAAGATTGTCTTGGGGCTGACTAGGTTACACTCCCCCTTTTCCTACCTTTTTCTCTGTAGAGGAGCTTGAAGAAGGCATTGCACCGTCTCCAAAAGAGGCAAAGATTCCAAAAGAGACCAAAACCTCCACATCCCCTGAAGATGGGCCTGGCCCCCAGACCCCTCGTGAAGAGACTCCAGTGGAGCCCCCTGCAGAGGTGACCCCATCAGAGAGCAGTGAGAGTATCTCCCTTGTGACACAGATTGCCAACCCTGCTGCTGCACCTGAGGCACCAGTACTGCCCAAAGACCTGTCCCAAAAGCTACTTGAGGCATCTTTGGAAGAACAAAGTCTGGCTGAGGATGAGGGTGAAACGGGACCTCCACCCCCAGTTCCCTCCAAGCCTCTCACCCCTGCAGGCCGAGCCAGTGGCCCAGAGCCCAGGCCGCCAGCCAGAGTAGAGACCCTGAGAGAGGAGGTGCCCACAGACTTACGAGTGTTCGAGCTGAACTCAGACAGTGGGAAGTCTACACCCTCCAACAATGGCAAGAAAGGTAGGTCTGGAGGCCTGGGTACAGTGGGCTGTATGAGCAGGGCAAGTGAGAGTGGCCACCATGTCTGCCGATGTTATAGCTGTGTCCTCGGTCAGGATCCTAGGAGCAGACAGACTTCACTGGTGATAACGGGGGAGAGCTGTGTATCTATTAGCTTACTTTATTAGCTGACATTTACATGGTCTTTGAGGGATGCATTTGGAAATTGTTGGGGTCTTTTTGTTTGGCTTGGTTTTGACTTTGTTGTTTTATTTTTATGTTTTATCTGTGTGCTCCATCTACGTGCAGTGTGTCTTTTTTATTTATTTTTTACTTTGTATAGATTGTGTTTTTCCTGCATGTATGTCTGGGTGAGGGTGTTGGGTCGTCTGGAACTGGAGTTATAGACAACTATGAGCCGTTACGTGGATGATGGGAATTGAACCTGGGTCCTCTGGTAGAGCAGTCAGTGCTCTTAACCACCATACAGTATGTCTTTGTTAGAGCTTCTATTGCTGTGAAGAGACACCATGACCACGACAACTCTCATAAAGGAAACATTTAATAGGGGTAGCTCACTTACAGTTTCAGAATTCAGTCCATTATCATGACGGTGGGAAGCATGGCAGTATGCAGGCAGATACAGTGCTGGCTACATCTTGATTAGCAGGCCACAGGAAGTTGACTGAGACACTGGGCAGTATCCTGACCATAGGAAACATCAAAGCCCACTCCCACAGTAACACACTTCCTGAACAAGGATATGCCTACTCCAACAAAACTACACCTTCTAATAGTGCCACTCCCTATGAGATTATGGGGGCCATTTGTATCCAACCACCACACAGAGTTCAGGAGAAGGCATTGGATCTCCCCTGGGACTGAAGTTACAGGCAGTTGTGAGCCACCATGTAGGTGCTGAGAATCAAACCCAGGTCCTCTAAGTAACCAGTGCTCTTAACTTCTGAGCCATGTCTCAAGCTCCTGGCTTTGGCTTTCTGTGACAGGACCTCACTGTATAGTTCAGGCTGGCCTTAAACTATGTTGCCTAGGCTAGCCTTTAACTCTCGGATCCTTAGCTTCCCAAGTGGTGGAATTATAGGAATGAGTGATCACCATGCCCAACATGGTAGGGTTCTTTTTTTTTTTTTTGGGTTTTCGAGACAGGGTTTCTCTGTGTAGCTTTGCGCCTTTCCTGGAACTCGCTTTGGAGACCAGGCTGGCCTCGAACTCAGAGAGATCCGCCTGCCTCTGCCTCCCGAGTGCTGGGATTAAAGGCGTGCGCCACCACCACCCGGCGGTAAGGTTCTTAAAATCAACAAAACTAAGTTAATGGGAGGCCCTGTACTAAATGTCACATGATTTTGATCCCTTTTCTCGGGTCCATAGTATTTTTTTTTTAATTTATTTTTAATTTTTGTTTTGTTTTGTTTTGTTTTTTGAGACAGAGTTTCTCTTCACAGTTTTGGTGCCTATCCTGGATCTCGCTTTGTAGACCAGACTGGCCTCGAACTCACAGAGATCTGCCTGGCTCTGCTGAGATTAAAAGCGTGTGCCACCACCACCCGACATCGGGTCCATATTATTATCTTCATTTTACAGATGAGAAAAATGTTGTCTGGAAATGTTAATTAACTTTTTCAAATTAAGATGACTGTGAAGGGCAAAGCCTAGCTTCAGACCCAGGTCTGTGTCTGCCTTGAGTCCATGATCATGCCCTTACCATACACTTGGCCCATTTCTAGTCTTTTAAACAATTCAGCTTTGTCCCTATTGGGGGATCCCTATGTGTTGTTCCAAGTCTTCTTTGTCATGGAGCCCTGGGAAAGTCAGCTTCTCCAAGCTTCGTTATGAACCATGGAGGCAAACCGTGGACCCTCGGGTGAGCCACCTTGGACAGCAGGGCCCTAGCTGTATCTGTGTAATGGAGTCTTAGACTGGAGACTTCGCAACTCCAGGAATTCAAGGCAAAGGTCCAACCGTCAGCTTTCTGTGTCTCCCAAGATCCTGCTGCAGATTGTCACCCCTTGACAGACATGCTGCCGTAAAGCTTGCCCCTCAGGTGAGGTCTGGCCTACAGCGTGATGACAGTTAGCTGCAGGAGCTGGTACATGGCTCACCACAGCCCCACCCTGCTCCCTGACGGAAACTTCCAGGTTTCCAGTCTCTAACACAGTGCTTCTGTTAGGCTTTGTTCAGTGAGGTCATCCATTGAGCTCCTGCCGGCTCTTTATGAGACATTGAGGGGGGTGGGGCCTCAGGGACAGTCTTTGTGATGAAACCTGAGCAGTATGGGACAGATTTGATACTGAAGGCATTCAGAGAAAGGAGGACTCTCTGAGCGTCAGCAGTGATTCATCAAGGAGACAGAGGTGGAGAGTTGGGGCAGGTGCTTGAGGGGACGTGTTGAAGGGGATGTGACTAAAGCCCCCTTCCCATACTTCTCCTGGGTAAGGGAGACACAGAATAGTGGGAAAGTTGGTTTTCTTTTGTTTTGTTTAGTTTTTTTTGGAGACTGAGTCTCATTGTGTACTCTTGACTGGCCTGGAGCTTACTATATAGTCCAGGCTGTCCTGAAATTTACAGAGATCCATCTGCCTCTTCCTCCCAAGTGCTAGGATTAAAAGTGTGTGCCACCACGCCCAGTCTGAGCGGGTTCTTAAATAGCAATTGAGAACTTAATATCTTAAGCTGGACTCGGCTGCAGAGCAGAGACTGGGGTCTGGAGACAAACTCCAGCTGCACTCATAAACCATGGAACTTTAGAAAAGTTACTACTCTGCTCTAAGCATCTGCTTTCTTTTCCATAAATGGAAATGGTTTAGATAGCCCTCAATCAGAGGAGCTACTGGTAGAGCCCTGCTTTGGGGAAATGGTGGTGGCTATCACAGAATGCTTCTATTGCTGTGGTAAACACCATGACCAAAAGCAACTCGGTGGGGGAGGTTTTATTTCATCTTCTATCCAGGTAACAGTTCGTCACTGACTCCAGGGCAGGAGCTCAAGGCAGGAACCTGGAGGCAGGAGCTGATGCAGAGGCTATGGAGGAGTACTGCTTATTGGCCTGCTCAGCCTGCTTTCTTATTTACCCAAGGCCCACCTTCCTAGGGTATCCCCATCCATAGTGGGCTAAGCCCTCCCACATCAATCATCAGTCAAGAAAATGTCCACAGAATGGCCACTGTCAATGAGGCTGTTACTCCATTGAGGTTCCCTCTTCCTATATGACCCTGACTTTAGCTGTATCAAGTTGACCAACCAACCAACAAACAAACCTAACCAACATAGTGATAATGAAAAGTAAGCTTCTCTGAGTATTTTCTGCCTCTAGACCTGTGCTAAGCACTGGATATATGCCTTTCACTAGACTCTCACAGAGCCCTCTCACATCTGTACAGGTCCCTATTTTTCTACTGGTAAAGTCTACAAAGGTGGAAAGGTGGCTCAGCAGTTAAGAACACTTGCTGTGGACAGATATGTGTAGATAGACATAAAAGTAATTTAAAAATTAAAAAGCCACTCGGCCCCTGAACTCAGCAGGAAGATCACTTTGAACGCTGTGAAATAGTCTATAGGAACGTGGAAGAGTATGCAGGAGGCTGGATAGGAGTGGAATGGCCACCCTTTGAGATTGTGGTCATGGAGAGGTTGCTTCTTTTTTTCTTTTTTTTTTTTTTTCTTTTGTTTTGTTTTTCGAGACAGGGTTTCTCTGTGTAGTTTTGGTGCCTGTCCTGGATCTTGCTCTGTAGACCAGGCTGGCCTCAAACTCACAGAGATCCCCCTGGCCCTGCTTTTTGAGTGCTGGGATTAAAGGCGTACACCACTACTGCCCAGCTTCCCCCTCCTTTTTTGAAGATTTATTTTAGTCTTGTTTATGCTTGTGTGTATTCAGGTGCTGTGGCACACATACATACATACAAGCAAAATATTCATATACATAAAGTATGTGAATAAATGAATAGATATGAATAAATCTTTAAAAAATTACTAAGATTTGTGGGGATGGAGAGATGTCTCAGCAGTTAAGAGTACATACCGCTCTCACAGAGGATCTGGGTTCAGTTCCCAACACTCACATCTCAGGAGGATTAAGCTGTCTGTAAGTCCAGGGATCTGGTGTCCTCCTCTGGTCTTTGTGAGTAACTGCAACCACATGCATAAACCCACACACAGATACACACAAATACATGATTAAATATATATCTGGCGGGGTGGTGGTGGCCCACACACCTTTAATCCAAGCTCCCGGGAAGCAGAGGCAGGTGGATCTCTGTGAGTTGGAGGCTAGCCTGGCCTACAGAGTGAGTTCTAGGACAGGCTCCAAAGCTACACAGAGAAACCCTGTCTCAAAAAACCAAACAAACAAACAAATACATAAATAAATAAATCTATCTGTAGGGCAGGCATAGTAGCGCATGCCTTTAATCCCAGCACTCAGGAGCAAAGGCAGGCAGATCTCTGTGAGTTCCGGGCCAGGCTGGTCTACAGAACAAGCTCTAGGACAGCCAAGGCTACACAGAGATACCCTGTCTTGAAGAAAAAAAAGTAATAAAATAATAACTCTTTGAAAAATTAAAATTATGATCCCTGATACTCAAAAGTTATCCTCTGGCCTACACACATATACATACACAGACTTACAAAGAATTACAGTTCCGTTTGGGAGTGGGCTGCAAAGCAGGTGATAAGAAAAGTGATAATTGGAGGCTGTACAGAGTTGACATTGTTCAGGAAATAATACTAATGGTCTTGACCGTTCTGCTGTGCACACTTCCACACACTTAGCCTGGAGATATGATACGCCCTAAGACGCGTGTGAGGGGAAGCCAGGGTCTGGTACTAGACTAGAACAATGGACGTAGTATAGAGAGGGGGGAAAGGTTCTGTGGGGGATGGTACTAGAAATTGAACCCAGGACTTCACAAATGCTAGATACTGTTTTTTTAAGATTTATTTATTTTATATATATAAGTGTGTGCTCTATCTGCATGTACAAATTTATGCCAGAAGAGGACACCAGATCTCATTACAGATGGCTGTGAGCCACCATGTGGGTGCTGGGAATTGAACTCAGGACCTCTGGAAGAGCAGCCAATACTCTTAACCTCTGAGCCATCTCTCTAGACCTGTAGATACTATTTTTGAGACATGGTCTCATCCAGGTTAGCCTCAAACTTGCCAAATAGCTGAGGATAACCTTGAACGTCTGGTCCTTCTGCTTCTACCTGCTTCCCAAATGCTGGGATTACAGGTGTGTGACACCGTGACCAGTTTACACAGTGCGGGAGGCCAACCGTGCACACTAGGCAAGCATTGAATTGACTGAGCTGTGTCCCCACTCCTCTTGTTTCCTTTGAAGAAAAGGTCTCAAGTCAGGTGGTGGTGATGCAACCCCTTAATCCCAGCAGAATGAGTTCTGGGACAGCCAGGGCTACACAGAGAAACCTTGTCTCAAAAAAAATGAACAGCAAAAAAGAGGGTCTCATATAGCCCAGGCTGGCCTTTAACTTTTTAAGATTTTGGTTTTTTGTTTTGTTTTATTTTTGTTTCTCAAAACAGGGTTTCTTTGGATAGCCCTGGCTGTCCTGGAACTCACTCTGTGTAGAAGAGGCTGGCTCCCAAGTGCTGGGATTAAAGGCATGTGCCACCACGCCAGCCTTATGATTTTTGTAAATTGTTTTTTTTTAGATTTATTTATATTTTATGTGTGTGTTTGCCTGCAAGTATGTCTGTGTACCACATCTATGCCTGGTGCCTGCAGAGGCCAGAATAGTGCCTTGGATTCCCTGAAACTGAATTTATAGATAGATATGAGCTGCTATGTGGGTACTGGGATCTGAACCCAGATCCTCTGCAAGAGCAGCAAGTGCTCTTAACTGCTGAGCCCTTGGCTTATTATTATTATTATTATTATTATTATTATTATTATTATTATTATTATTATTATATTTTTGATTGTGTGTGTGTGTGTATGTCCATGAATGCATGTAGCTGTAGAGGCCAGAAGAGGGTGTCAGATCCTCTAGAGCCCTATGACATGAGTACTAGGAAATGAACTGAGGTCCTCAGCAAAAGCAGTATGCATTCTTTTTTTTTTTTTTTTTAAAGATTTATTTATTTATTATGTATACAGCATGTATGACTGCAGGCCAGAAGGGGGCACCAGATCTTGTTACAAATGGTTGTGAGCCACCATGTGGTTGCTGGGAATTGAACTCAGGACCTCTGGAAGAGCAGTCAGTGCTCTTAACCTCTGAGCCATCTCTCCAGCCCGCAGTATGCATTCTTAATTGCTCAGCCATCGCTACAGCCTTAGCCTTGCTTGAACTCTTTGTTGGTCCTCTTGCCTCTGCCTCTCAAGTGCTAGGATTGCAAGTGTGTGTCAGCACACTTCCATGAATGTATCTTGTTCTTATTCATCCCTCTCCTCTGCCAGAAGGAAGTCTTAAAAGGTGACGTCATATGCCAGCTGTGCTGCATAGTGGGCCTGTCTCCAAAACCCGAGGTCTGGGCGTGGAGATTGTATTTGATCCCAGGACCACCAAAATGGAGGGGGAAACGAAAAGAGTGGACACTTGGGTACTGATTCCTTTTCCCTCCTCCACCCATACCACATCCTAGGGTGACTGGGACTGGATCTGTGTGCTGCAGCAGAGCTGCTCCAGACGGCACTGAGCTTCAGCTCCTCTGCCGAGCAGGGAAAGGGAAGTTGGGATGAGTGTACGGCCATAGCCCTGGGTTAAAGGCCTGCTTCACCGTTACCTGTGAGACCTGTTTCTAATCTCCATTTATCTG
Organism: Peromyscus nudipes; assembly: GCA_902168325.1. Lineage (NCBI taxonomy): Eukaryota > Metazoa > Chordata > Mammalia > Rodentia > Cricetidae > Peromyscus > Peromyscus nudipes. The sequence goes on from CABHPH010123883.1 coordinate 12,729, forward strand.
AGGGAGTAGAAAAGCTGTTACACAAAAAATTACACTGTGGGCGATAGTGCCTTTGGGTTAGTAATTACCTGAAAACACAGAACAGAGCAGACTCCATCATGAAGTCTCCGTGTTCTTAAACAGATCTGTCACATGCCCCTTGTGTGACAGGACAGGAAAGTGGTTCCCATCTGTGCTGTGAGAGTCCTCATTCTGACCTGGATGGTGGTGGTGGTACACACCTTTAATCCCTTTAACCCGAGAGTCCTCATTCTTCCTGTGTAAATTAGGAAGATGTGAGATGTCCCAAGTCTCAGTTGATGCATTTCCATCCTGGAAGGCTCTGCCCTAACATTTAAGCCTGAAGAGAATTTCAAGTTTGAGAGATCAAGGGAAGCCATCATGGCCACAGCCACACAAGGAGCTGGCCAGGAATCTGTCTTTTGACCCACAGGAAGCCACGCTGACAGATAAGCAGATGCATGTCCCGAAGGCACAGCGCAAGGAGACTTTCGATCCAGGATCAGAACTTGAGTCTTGGCTGTAGGTCTGCTCTGGCTTGCTTGCTGTGGGACCGCATGTAAAATTACTTAACTCTGAGATAAGACCTTTGAAGGAAATATGCCCCTACCTCTCCATTTGTTAAATACCTGCTACATTCAACATGTAATTGACACTTGACACTCATACCTCTAATGCAAATGCCCTTGTTTCTCAAACAGCAAGCTCATTTCTTTGTAGAATTAACCAGGATATCTAACACAGAATCTTGGACTACACTGGTCTGCTGAGTAAAAACGCAGGGCAGGGAGGAATGTGTGTTCTAGTAAGCTCCTCCAGTGGTCTTTGCAAATAGGGTGGTTTGCCCTTGTTACATTTAAGACTGGATGTCACGTATCCTAGGCTAGCTTTGAACTGCATAAGTAGTTGAAGATAACGAGAAGAGCTGAGCCTCCTGCCTCTGTCTCCCAAGGGCTGAGATAACAGGGTATGCTACCACCCCTGGTTTTTGATTCTTTGTTTTCAGTGCTGGGGATCGAACCTAGGGCTTTGTACATGCTAAGGGCTTTACCAACTGAGCTACTTCCCAGACCTTTTTCTAGCGTAATTTGAATAATTTGCAGCTCAGCATAATCTTCCAATACTACACGGTAGGTATAATGATCGCCCGGGTCTGCCGAGCTCCGGAGACCTTGTAACTACACTGCTGCTGTGATGGGGAAGAGCAGAGCAGGAAAGGCCTGTGTGCAGTGTGTGCACAGGGTGCAGTGTGTGCAGTGTGTGCAGAGGGTGCAGCAGGACAGCTGTCTTTGCAGTACATGTCTTACTGATAATTTCAGTATTGCCTAGAAGAAATACTGCCCAAGTACGTTCAAAGCGGTCGTTGTACTGTATCAGAATCACATGAAGCAGCAAGTGGTAAACTTTGTCTGAGCAGGGCCAGGTCAGGAATGTTTTTATTTTTTGTTTTTTGAGACAAGTTTTCTCTGTGTAGCCCTGGCTCCCTGGAACTCGCTTTGTAGACCAGATTGGCCTCGAAATCAGAGATCCATCTGCTTCTGCCTCCTGGATGTTGGGATTAAAGGCATGAGCCACTACCACCCGCCCAAAAAAATTTTTTTGAAGACTTTTAAATTTTTTTATTTAGATACAGAGTCTCTGTCTCAAAACACCAAAAAAGGAATGTGCCACTTAAAAGATTTTATGAGTGTTTACCTGCATGTGTATCAGTGTTCCACATGTATGTCTACTGCCCTGAGGTCAGAAGAGGATGCTGGGATCCCCTGGAACTGGAGTTATGGAAGGTTGTGAACTGCCATGTGGGTGCTGGGAATTGAATCAGGTCCTCTACAAGAATAACAAGTGCTTTTAACCACTGTGCGTGCGTGCGTGCGTGTGTGCGTGCGTGTGTGTGCGCGCGCGCGCGCACGCATATACCTGTGCACAAACAAGCTTGGGGTGAGAGAACAATTTGTGAGTTGGTTCTCTCCTTCCCACCATGTGGGTTTTGGGGATTGAACTCAGGTTGTTAGACTGGACAGTAAGCATCCACTGAGCCATTCTGCAGGCTCCTGTGTTCCATAGAAACAGTGGATTGACTTTGATCCATGGGCAATACTTGTCCAACTGCTGACTTAGATAAAAGGCCTATGAATATTAGGTATCAACTTGATGTTCTAGGCAGCAACAGAGAGTGTAGAAAGAAAACATATACAAATATTCCTGTCCTCTTGGAGCTTGTGTTTATACCCTTTATTACTGGATAATAAACATAGTTGGCCTGAGTCTCTGTTAGGAAGTAAATGCAGTGGGAGAAAAAAGAGCAGAGTGAAGTGAAAAGGTTGGACTTAAGGTGGTAGAGTTTGCCTAGCTTGTGGGAAGCCTTAGGTTTGATCCTCAGCACTGCGTAAACCAAGCACAGTGGCTCACACTGTAATCCCATCACTTAGAAAGTAGAGGAATGAGGGTCTTCAACTACGTAGTGAGCCTTGAGGCTAGTCTGGAACACTTGAGACCCTGTCTCAAAAAATTAGAAATAGGGCTGGGGGGAGGAGGGGCTGCTGGTGGTGGTGGTAGTGCACACTTTTAATCCCAGACAGGGGCAGGCGGATCTCTGAGTTCGAGGACAGTCAGGGCTACACAGAGAAACCCTGTCTCGGAAACAAAAAATAAAAAATTATGAATAGGATAAAATAGGCTTGTCAGCTAGATGGTGCTTTGAGGCTTATAATCGCAGCACTTGAGAGGCTGAGGCAGAAGGATTATAAGTTTGTGGCCAGCCTGGGTTACATAGTAAGACCTGTTTCAAAAAAATAAGCCAGACATGATGACTCATGCTTCTAGTCCCAGCTCTGTGAAGAGGTAGGAGACTCTACACATGTACAGTGTATTTGATTCATATTCACTGCCCATTACCTTCATGAGTTAAATTAGGATTACTTACCAGAGCCTAGATAAGGAGCTATTTACGGGATCGTGGGCAGTTTACCAGTACTACAGCACTAGAGAAATGTCTCTCTCTCTCCCCAGCAACTGGTCACTGTTGTAGATCCCCAGGGAGGGAGGGTGGCTCATGAACCCTTTCCCCTAGCAGTTGTTAAATTCCTGTAAATCCAGGGAGGGGTTGGGCTTGCTGACACGTGCTTTTAATCCCAGCACTCAAGGGTCAGAGGCAAATGGATCTCTGTGAGTTTGAGGCCAGCCTGGTCTACATAGCAAATTCTAAGACAACCAGGGCTATATAGTTGACCCTGTCTCAAAAAAAAGAAGACAAGCTCTCATGTACACCAGGTTGGCCTGGAAAAAAAAATCTGTGTAGTCAAGGTTGATCTTGACTCCTGATCCTCCTGCCTCTGCCTCCCAAGTGCCAGAGAGCACAGCATAAGCCACCACACCTGGTTTTATGCAGTCCTGGGGACAGAACCCATGGCTTTGTGCATATAGGCCAACACTGAGCTATATCCCCAGCCCGGAGTGTGTGTGTGTGTGTGTGTGTGTGTGTGTGTATGTGTGTATGTGTGTATGTTACTAGGGATCTAACTAGACCTTGGTTGTGTTGTGTAAGTATGTTACTACTGGGTTATATCCCTTACAAATCTAAATCTTTTGTTGCTTCCAGGATTTTTCCTTAGATTTGTATAAGATCATTGAGCCCAGTTAAAAGTGATTATAAAGATGTATCAGCCACGCCTTTAATCCCAGCACTTGGGAGGCAGAGGCAGGCAGATCTCTTGAGTTTGAGGCCAGCCTGGTCTACAGAGTGAGACAGCTAGGACTACACAGAGAAACCCTGTCTAGGAAAAAAAAGAAGAAAAAATGTTGTATCATGTCATCTCCTTTAAAGATTGCGCACACCTATAATCCCAGCAATTGGGAGGCAAAGGCAGGCGGATCCACAGCTGTTAGTAGAGAAACCCTGTCTTGAGGAGAAAAAAAAAAATTGCCAGCACACGCACACACGAGCGAGCATGCCTAGTAACGGTCTTTAGACACTCCCTCCTCGTCACACGCTGCTTACAACATGTGGCTTGTGATTCCAGGCTCAAGCACGGACATCAGTGAGGACTGGGAGAAGGACTTTGACTTGGACATGACAGAAGAAGAAGTGCAGATCGCACTCTCCAAAGTGGACGCCTCTGGTGAGGTAAGTAGGGCTGGTCTGCCAGGGCAGGCTAGTCCAATGATGTCAGGGTAGAAGTCCTTTCCCAATAAACCTTGCTGCCCTGATGTAACTCCCTACATCCCGCTGAGCTAATGCCTGCAGGAAGGGATGCTGCTGCTCAGTCCTAGGCTGGATGCATGAGTGAGGTTTTTTTTGGGGGCGGGGCGGGGGGGGGGGCTTTTTTTTGGTTTTTTTCGAGACAGGGTTTCTCTGTGTAGCTCTGGAGCCTGTCCTGGAACTCACTCTGTAGACCAGGCTGGCCTTGAACTCACAAAGATCTGCCTGCCTCTGCCTCCCAAGTGTTGGGATTAAAGGCGTGCGCCACCACCACCCGGCATGAGTGAGTTCTTAACCTTAGGTCTGCATCACAGTAACCAAAGGAACAAGAAAGAAACAGATGCTGAGCAGGACATGGTGACACTCTCCCAGTAGAAACCCAGTGCCCAGGAAGACATAGAGATTACTGCCTCAAGTACATAGCAGATTCAGGCTGACCTGGGCCTGGATTAGAGAGAGAGAGAGAGATGCTGAAGCCTGCCCCTGGCCTTGTGACTTATGGGACCTTAGCAGGTTCCTAGCCTTGGAGACAGAAGGTCTTTGATTGAGACCAAGTCATTTGCCCTCTGTCCTCCTCTAAAATATAAGACTAAAAGTAGCTAGCTCAGAAGCTTTAGCAAGGTAAACCGTGTAAACGCTGTTAAGTGTGGTGCCTGTCATATGATGGCATCCAGTGGACATTAATGACAAACACTACAGACCCCATTCCTGCTAGCAAGTTTAAATGGCCTTTCATAGTTTTCATCCTTTGCTGCCTCCCCAGATCAAGAGCTGGTCCAATTTCGGCTGGAAATGAAGGCTCACATCGCCTTTAATCCCAGCACTCGGGAGGCAGAGACAGGCGGATCTCTGTGAGTTCGAGGCCAGCCTGGTCTACAGAGCGAGTTCCAGGACAGGCTCCAGAGCTACACAGAGAAACCCTATCTCAAAAAAACAAAAGAAAAAAGAAGTAGAGAATTAGAGAGACACAGGGTCTGAGTCCCAGTCTCTCTGTGTGTTTCCTTCTCTCCTCTCTCTCTCTCTCCCCTCTTCTTCCTTTCTTTCCTTTTCCTCCCCATGGTGGGGGTAGGGGTTATCACTGACTCACTATATCCCAGGTTGGCCATGACTTTGCATCAATCCTCTTGCCTTAGCCTTCTGAGTTCTGGAATTATTGGCATGAACCACCAGGCTCAATGACAAGGACCTGGTTCTTCATATTGAAAAGCTAGGGAATTAATGACCTATTCAAGAGTGTTTTGTACCTGTGATCTCACTATTACAGAAGACCCCATGTCCTATTATGCCTTAAGGATTTGCTAGCTTATGTCTTTTAGTTCTCTTTAAAACCTGATATACGGGAGCGGGAGAGGTGGCTCAGTGGTTAAGTGCAGCAGCTGCTCTTCCAGAGGTCCCGAGTTCAATTCCTAGCACCACATGGTGGCTCACAGCCATCTGTAATGAGATCTGGCACCCTCTTCTCTCTGATGCCCTCTTTTGTCATGAGGCATATATGCAAATAGAGCACTCATATACATAAAATGCATGAATAAATTAAAAAAAATTTTAAATAAATAAATAAATAGATAAATAAATAAATAAAAACCTGATATACTTGTTTGGGAATGTGGCCCTGTGCTGTGACTCGCCAAAGCATTCGGGAGGTCCTGAGTTTGATCTCCAGCTCTGAAAGAGCTTAAGCAAACATAGAACAAAGCCTAATAGGCAGTATACCTGAGCAGGCCGCCTCAATCCCACTGCAGCAGCAAGAGTCAGCTGAGAGCAGGCCAAGAGTGACAAGAGGAAAACTTGATCTGGAGGTTAGGGTGCAGCGCCCCTGGAGAAGACCTTGTGCAAAGAGAACATAGATCCAACAGGAGTGGGAGGAAAGTGTCCATTTGACCTGTGACAGATGGATCCAAGTGCAGACTCCCTAAAGCTTGCCTGACTCCTTTAAAGTTGACAAGAGAGAGAAAAGTTTTAGCTATATTAGCACTCGCAGCCCTGCTACCCTATTCCGTAGTCACAGTGACACTTTAGTGCTTGGCTTTTAAGACGCATGGCCTTTGTCTGCTCAGCAGAAGCAGGTGCTCCTCAGGCAGGCCACCCCATGCGGAGCTGGGTTTAGCTGGTGCAAGTGTAATCTGAAGCAGTGAGAGCAGCAAGGCCCTCCTTCAGGCATCTGTGTTCCCCAGTGGAATCCCTAACTTCCGTGTGGGGATGGGCCCTTTCCAGTGGTCACCTTGCTCAGCACGGGAGGTGGGCTCTGGGCTTGCCTCAGAGGATGAGTGCGTTTGTGCTCTGACTGTCTCCTCATCTTTGCAGCTGGAAGATGCAGAGTGGGAGGACTGGGAATGAGGGGAGCCAGAGCAAGCAGCTCCCCCACCCACGGCACATCCCACCTCCCTGGATCGCTAATCTCAGCCAGCCTTGGAAGACACTGAGAATGTCCCCCCTCAAAGGGCCTCTGCCATCTAGAAGTTGGTGCAGATTCTGGTGACTCCCTACTGGCCCTCTGCTCTCACTCCTTGGAAGAGCCTTTCTAAATACAAATCCAGAAGTCTGACATGTGCCAGCCTTAGGAGGACCCGTACATCACGTCACCTGCATTTCTCTGCTCTTCTAGGACTCCTGCTGGGAAAGCTCCTGGGGTAGCTGTCTCCTGCAGAGACAGGAGCTGAAGCCCAGGTCTCTGAGGAGGCCAAGATAATGCACTCTACCCTGTAAGCTAGTCAGCTACCAAGGAAGGCTCTGCCATCTGCCCTTGGCTGCACAGGGACGGTGAACAGCATTTGGTTCCTGTCCAGTGAGTAAGAGGCAATCATCTCTGGGAAATTTGCCTCTCTCTGGAATCTCCTTCCCAAGCGTTTTCCACTTCTGGAAAGGTCCTATGGGTTCAGAAGCTAAGACCAAACCTTGACTCTCCTTTAGCACACATCGGGGTATCCCTCCATCTTCCCAGGGCGTTTTCATGTCAGATGCACCCAAGTCCTTAGCCCAGCTGTGCCACTGCAAGAGTCTGCTCTTGTATTTCTTTCCCTCCCCAAGAAGCGGGGAGCCCTTTCAGCCCCTCTGTGTGTCGCCTGGTTGGATACCTGCTCGGAGCAGCTGCCTACCTTGACTCCCATAGCTTAGGACACAAGCTAGCTGGGAGCTGTACGAAGTAGTGAGCAGAAGCAAGTACTCAACAGTCCATCGGGCCAGCTTCTCCTCGGCCCTCTGCTCCTGAAGGGATGGGCTGGGGTGAGCACCCTGAGACTCACCTGTCTCCTGCAGGGGTCCGCCTTCCTGAAGTCAGTCACTGGGGCTCAGTGAGGGCCGCACAGAGACCCGGTGCTTCACAGATGCCATTCTGCTGATTCTGTGTGCTGGTACAGCCACCAGCTACTTATTTAAAGGGATCTTGTCAAGGAGTTGTGAATGGTGGGCACTTCACTTCAAACCTTCAGTGAACGGGGTAGGATGGAGAGAATGCTAAATTCTTTTTTTTTTTTTTTTTTGATGGGATGGGATTTTTCTCTTTGTAATTAGTTTAATTAACCTTTTGGTTGTTTGTGCAATATTATATATTTTAAATTATAATGCATCTCCCCAGAGTATTTTGTAGCTGGGAAAAGAAAAAAAAAAAAGAAAAAAAGAAAAATTCTAACAGCTGTTAGTTTTGTAATTAAAAAGGAACAAAAAAAAGTTTGTCCTGAACCTTTTACAGATTTGCCGTAACAGCATTAAAGTGATTGAACAGAAGTGTCTGGGGATGGTTCTGTCCCCCGTGGCAGCCATATTGGAGCCTTGGAAAGGCTCTTACAGCTGCAAGTGTGACTTCCTGCCTGGAGCATGGGCGGGGTATGTGGCTAGGGTCCTGAGGCCTCTGGTTTGAGAAAGGGATGAGCCCAGCCAGCCTCTCACCACGCCATGGAGGCAGGAGGCCATTTCTGCAGCCCAAATGCTTTTGCTTTTATTTGGAAAGCAGGTTGTGGCACCTTAGTGGTTCTGGTGGGTCATGTTCCTCCTCTCTTCTCCCTGCCCATGGTGATTTGAGAACCATTAATAAAAGAAATCTAAGGCCCTTAGTTCTAGGAAGAAAGGAAAAGCTATCCTAGTAAGGGGTCTGTGGGACCACCTTGGGGATGTAGAAGTAAGCTATGGATAAAGGGAACTTAAAGTGTAAAATATATATCACCATTTTAGAAGCGGATTTTTGGGTTTGCTTTCTCCCCCTACTTTATTGGGGAGGACTTGCCATTGCTTTTATCAAGTGCTTGCTAGCCATGGGTGCCAACTAACTTCTTCGATTGAAGGCCGGAGTATCATATCTGGTTCCAGGAGCCGCTTCAGCAGGTCCTGGCATTCGGTTGAGATGCCCAGATGAGTGGGGAAGGATACCCCCTTCTGTTGCTGCCACAGCATCTTGGGGATATCTGTGTCATCAAAAGGTAGACTTGCACAGAGCATTACATACAGGACCACACCCATGCTCCAGACATCACCTTTCTTGCTATCGTGGGGTATGCCCTGCAGCACCTCGGGAGCGGCGTAGGCTGTGCTGCCACAGAAGGTCTGGCTCAGCTCCCTGCGTGACTTGGGTAGCACCTTGGCAAAGCCAAAGTCGGTCAGCTTTAGGTTGAAGCCCTGCAACAAGGCGTTCTCACACTTAAGGTCCCGGTGGGCCACGCCACAGCCATGGCAGTAGCGAATAGCCTCAACCATCTGGCGGAAGAGGGCCTTGGCCCGGCTCTCGGGAAGTGGCCCTCCGTTCAGCACACAGTCAAAGACATCCCCTCCCTCAGCCAGTTCCATCACCAGGTAGATTTTTCCATCTGCCGACTCCAGCATCTCATACACCCGGATGATGTTTTTGTGGTCCAGGGTACGGACAATCTGGAGCTCTCGAGGCAGGAATCTCTGGATAAACTCTGAGGGGGAAAGTAGGGAGGGAAAATGGGCTATCAAAGTAGAAGGGCCTAATTCCTCCCTCCTGACTCTTGTTTTCTGGCTTCGGGACACCCACCATGTCTGTGTGCTCTTCCTTGACTCCCTGAATAGTCTGAGATGTTCTAGCAGCAAGTATTCCCTTTTATTACTTCATGGTTAGCTCATCCTTGGAACCTCGTCCCTGCAGCCTGTGAGACCACAGGTAAGGGGGTGCTTGGGGACTTCAGACAACGCTGTTGAATCCCAGGATCCTTCCAGGAGACCTGTCTTCCTGTCCCTTCCCCACCTCTCGGCTCCAGTTGTCATCTTCTAGCTAACATCTCCTGGGACAGGAAAAACTGAGGCCCTTTGCCCTGTGCTTTGTGGATGTGGAAAGATGCAACGATCCTGGGTTCCCCACACCCCTCTATTACAGACCTGAAGGCAGTAATCTGGCTTGCTTTCTGTCCTTCTAAAAGGGAAGGAGAGCTGTTCTGAGAAAAGCACCTACCCGCGTTGGCTAGCCCACCCTCCAAAGGGCCCCAGCTCACCTTCTGGCCCTCCCATCTTGTCTATAATTTTAATTGCCACTTTTCTTTGATGTTTTTTGGAAAATGCTTCTTTGACTTTTGAGTAGGTCCCTTCCCCAATGGTCTTGCCCAGCTGGTACCCATTGGAGAGTAGAAAGTCCTCCATGCTGTGTAGCGTCTCCTTCTTGTCACCCTCTCAGCTCATGCTGCCTCCGCGAGGCAGCGTTACTCCACCATCGCCCTTGGCCTGCTTCTTTTCCCCCCAAGGACTTCATCCACAGCTGCCTCCAGGGCTAGAACATTCTCCGTCTGGACACAGCCACAGGTGGTGGGGAGGGAGAGGACCAGACATTTTTAAACTCCTGCCCAATTGTGATGTAAATGCTGTGTGACCCTCAGACAACATGGGCAGTGTCCCTGCTGGCCCTCACCACCACCAGGAAACCCAGCCTGAGTTAAGTCATTCATGAGTGAGGCACCGAGTGGGAACAGTGCCGGAGAAGGGGCCCGGGTGGCTGTGTAGGCCAGGGATGCAGGGCTTCTCCATGTGGGCTCTGCTTCCAGACAGGTCACCCTCATCTCCGAAGTCTCCATCGAGCTGTTGAGGGATAGTGCGAACGGGTCACCAAGGTGCGGTCACCAGAAGCCTCTGGCTTCAGGCCCCGGGCCCTCACTAAATGCCCGAATGGCCCGGACCGGCCTAGAATTCCATCGAGGAACAGGCTGTGTGAGGTCAGCACGCAGAGATCGGGGTCACAATGCAGCCCTTCCCTTTGACGCTGGGACCCGGGCACGCAGCAGACACCTGCCAGGCTCCGCCTGGACCGGAGCGTCCTCCCGCGGCCAGGGCTCGGGCAGTTGCTTCCAGCCTGGGACTGGCCTCGGTCTCCCGCAGGTAAGCCACGACACAAGAGGAGGCACGGGCAGGGAGCGCCCAGGGCCCCGGAGTCGCCTGACTGCCACTCCCCGCGCAGAGTGCCCCGGGGCCTGGAGATGAGTGCCCAGGAGACCCCACAGGGTCGAAGATTCCCCATTGAGGCCGGAGACTCCCCTGGCCTTGCCTCCGCCCCCGAGTCCCAGGACAGCCCGGAGCCTGTAGCTACGGATCATAACCCGGTCAGGTGAGGCCGATGCCCTGCCCCTCGGCCCCGCCCCATCGCCATCCCCAGGGCCCTACCCTAGAGGGCCCCAGGCGCACCCCCAGGGCGTGCCCCAACACTATGCGCCCCCTGTCGCCTGCCGCTTTCGCCAGGCCGCTCCGACGCTGCCCGGGCTGCCACTGTCTGACGCTGCTGCACGTGCCCATCGACGTCTACCTGGCCATGGGCGGGAGCCCCCGGGCCCGTGCCACCTGAGTGCGCCTGCGCACGGCAGCTCCGCAGGAGCCGGGCAGGACGAGGCCAGCCGCGGGCCACCACGCTGAGGTCGCACGCGCCGAGCACGAGACAATGATGCACATTTTAAAATAAAAGAATGATGCACATTTTAATAAAGCACAGCATAAACTGTTCTTTCCACTCCGGGCTGGCCGTGTATGTGTATCCGTCGGATCGGGCCCACTGGCTGCTCTGCCCTAGCCAGTGCCACCCGACTATCCCTTGGGCTGCCTCCTCCCTCAGACCCGCCCTCGACCCACCTCCAGTTCCCAGCCAGGCCTGCCTCTAGGGGAGTGGTTCTCAACCTGTAGGTCTCGACCCTTCAGGGGTCGAATGACCTTTTCACAGGGGGGTCGTTTTAAGACCATAGGAAAACACAGATATTTACATTACAATTCATAGCAGCAGCAAAATTACAGTTATGAGGTAGCAATGAAAATAATAGTATGGGGGCTGGAGAGATAGCTCAGAGGTTAAGAGCACCGACTGCTCTCCCAGAGGTCCTGAGTTCAATTCCCAGCAACCACATGGTGGCTCACAACCACCTGTAATGAGATCTGGCGCCCTCTTCTGGCCTGCAGGGACACATGCAGGCAGAATACTGTATACATAATAAATAAATAAATCTTTAAAAAAAAAAAAGAAAAGAAAATAATTGTATGATTGGGGTCACCACGACATGAGGAATTGTATTAAAGGGTCGAAGCATTAGGAAGGTTGAGAACCACTGGTCTAGGGACTTGTCACCCCTTCCCTGTCCTGGGTTCGCAACGAAATCATCTCTCTGCGGGACACTGTCTGCTCACAGCAGCTTGGGACTGAAGCAAGGGACGGGAAGATGAGCAGACTCTGCAGAAAATAATAATAATAAAAGACTGACAGCAAGTCTATGTAATTCTCCGAAGCTAAAATTAGATTCAGCTCCCTGCCTGCTGTTCCTGGGCCTGCTGTAGGGTCAAGGGATGACCCCATCTGTTTGGACCTTTGGTTCCAATTAAGACCAGCGCTGTTACTGAGGCGAAAATTTTTTGAAAGACATCTTTTTTTTTTATATTTTTATTTTACTTTATGGATATTAATGTTTTGCCTGTATACAAGTGTGTGCACCACTTGTATGCCTGTTGGATTCCTTGAAGGTTAAGGATGTTTTTGAGCCACTGTATGGGTGCTGGAAATCGAACCTGGGTCCTTTGCAAGAGCAACAACTGCTCTTAACCACCAAGCCACCTCTCCATCCACCCCCACTGCACAAGTCTGGTTTTCTTTCTTTCTTTCTTTCTTTCTTTCTTTCTTTCTTTCTTTCTTTCTTTCTTTCTTTCTTTCTTTCTTTTCTAACATGGCCTTGAACTTACTTTGTTCATGAGGCTGTCTCTGAACTCAAGAGATGCACCTTCCTCTGCTCCCTGAGTGCTGGAGCTAAAGGTGTGCAACACCATTCCTGGCCCTCCAATCTCTCTCTTTTTTTTTTTTTCTTTTATGTGCATTGGTGTTCTGTCATGGGTGTCAGGTCCCCTGGAACTGGAATTAACTGGAATTACAGACAGTTGTCAGCCACCATGTGGGTGCTGGGAATTGAACCTGGGTCCTCTGGAAGAGCAGTCAGTGCTCTTAACCACTGAGCCATCTCTCCAGCCCCACCCACCCCCAAATTTCTTAATTACCTGTTTTAGAGAGGAGGAATTAAAGAACTTGCCCAAGGTGTCCTAGATAATGGGTAATGCTGGAACATGCAATTCTTCCATCTCCTCAAACTAAATGCCTTGAACACCCCTCCCCACAGCAGGAGCCATGACAGGAAGGTTCCTAAGAAGGGAGCCCATTTAAGTGGAACACATTTCAATTTTGCTATTGTTATTCTATAGAAATAATGGTGGTGGTGGTGGTAGTTATTTTGGGGTTTTGAGAGTTTTTTGTTTTTGTTTTTGTTTTTTTCAACAGAATCTTACTTTGTAGCCCAGGCTGGCCTCTAACTTTGATCTCCCTGACTCAACCCTCAACCTCCCAAGTAAATCACACTCCATCTGACCCTATAATTTGTTGGGGTATTTTTTCTCTCTTTAAATATTAAAATATGGGGGCTGGAGAGATGGCTCAGAGGTTAAGAGCACTGACTGCTCTTCCAGAGGTCCTGAGTTCAATTCCCAGCAACCACATGCTGGCTCATAACCATCTACAAATGAGACCTGATACCCTCTTCTGACCTGTAGGCATACAAGCAGACAGAACACTGTACATGTAATAAATAAAATTTAAAAAATGAAAATATGTAACCCAAAGGTCTAGTTTGATCAGTAGCCCCTTGAGATCTAGAGTAAATTACTAAAATACTCTTCCCCTGACCCACATGAGGTGGAGGTCCAGCCCCCTTTGATAGAATACTTTAGACCCCATAGTCATCTGAAAAAGGCAATTTAATTTTTGGTTGGTTGGTTGGTTTATTAAAAAAAAAAAAAAAACTAAGTAAGTGCTCTACCAGCCCCATCCTTTTTTAGAAAAAATTTTTTGTTTTGTTTTTCGAGACAGGCTTTCTCTGTGAAACAGTCCTCCTGGCAGTCCTGGAACTTGCTCTGTAGACCAGGTGACCTCGAACTCACAGAGATTTGCCTGTCTCTGCTGCCTGAGTGCTGGGATTAAAGGCGTGTGCCACCACTGCCTGGCCTAGAAAAAATTTTTTCAAGACAGGGTTTCACTGTGTAGCCCTGGCTGTCCTGAAACTCGCTCTATAGACCAGACTGCCCTTGAACTCAGATCTGCCTAACTCTGCCTCCCAAGTGCTGTTAAATGATTTGGGTTTTTGTTTGTTTGTTTTGTTTTGTTTTGTTTAAGACTGATTTATTTTTAGTTTATATGGATGGATGTTTTGCCAGCACGAGTATCTTGCTCACCATGGGCATGCACTGTCCACAGAGGCCAGAAGAGGGTGTGAGAGCCTCTGGAACTGGAGTTACAGATAGTTGTGAGCTACTGTTTGGGTACCTAGGATCAAACCCAGAACCTCTGGGAGAATACCAGTGCTCTTAGCTGCTGAGTTGTCTTTCCAACCCCTTTTTATTTATTTATTTATTTATTTATTTATTTATTTATTTATTTAT
>CABHPH010123887.1:0-18131 GCA_902168325.1 Peromyscus nudipes
TTCCTTCCTTCCTTTCCTTCCTTCCTTTCCTTCCTTCCTTCCTTCCTTCCTTCCTTCCTTCCTTCCTTCCTTCCTTCTTTCCTTCTTTCTTTTATGCTATGAGTTGTCCTTAAAATGGAGAGAAGAATGAAGTCTTTGCAGATATTAATAAATGAATGTACTCCTGAGGCTGAGTTTAAGAAGGTAAATATTTGGTGAAACTTAATAACTTCTAAAGATTTTAGGTTACATTATTCCACATTTTCAATTTCTTTGAGAGCAATGGGGGGTTGGTACGATTACAAGTACACTTAAAATGCAAATTTAATAGATTTGAGAATTTATTCCCAGTAAATGAATACATCATAAATTTGACAGAGCAAAATAATACAAATAATTGTCTACATATACAAATTTGATTTTCCTTAAATTTTTTTGAGTACTTTTTTTTTCCTTTTTTTCTCTGAAACACCTTTTTTTTTTCAGGTAGAAAAATAGAATCTTTATTCTGAGGTTTTTAAGAATTCCCCAGTCAGAGATCTATACTTATGCCTCTTATTTGCTAATACTGGGTCACCCCAGCCAATCAGTAGACTTAATATTGAATTTCCTTTGGCCATCTGAGTTTGCCCGATTCCTGCTCTGCTGCGAGCAAAAGCTCCTCAAGCCACCTTCTCTGCTGTAATAGTCATTTTCTCACATTCTATTTAAAGGATCGCTCCCTCATACTATGTTAAATGATTTTACATTGCACAGAACGTGCTGAAGCGTTCACATTTTGGCTGATGGCAAACCACACAGGAATGGAGTTTTACTCTTAAAGAAGAGTTTGTGCCTGCTCTGGGTCTCTGTTGCTCCATGTCAGCAGTCTTCGCCAACTCAACATTCTCCAAGAAAGTGTAAATCCTACCACAGGAAGCGAGGTGTAGAATATGTACCTTGGCTCATGACATCACCTGCGGGTTAGGACTGCAAATTGTGTGAGCTTACGCATATAGATACTGGCTTCGAAGGTGCCGGAGTTTATAGCTATATATTTTGAGCTTGAAAATTCATCATGTGAGGAATGGAGAATAACCCTCCTGCCTCTCAGACAACTATTCCGTCACCCCAAGGGAGTGTGCTGGTCCAGAATTCCAATGAATAGGAGGTTTTACACTTGCCACTGCTACTGATTTGGGCCAAGTACTTGTGATTTGGGGTTATGATAGATTCCATCTACATAAGTCTGATAAACCAGTTGATGACTGCATTGCTTCCGAAGAAGGTGCTACTTTCCTTAAGGGGCTTCAGGATCTCCAAGGTCATTAAGCAGATACAAGTTTGAAACTCTATCATTATAAGATAGTCTGCACAGCTTGTTACCAAGTTCCTGAGAACAGACTGTTAGTAAAATCCTTTTAGTTCAGTGGCTATTGAGGGGGAGTGGTGGTGTCCTCCAGCAGACGATCTAGTGCAGTCTAGGGACATTTTCGGCTGTGAGGCCTATAAAAAGTGAGTACTAGTAAGTAGCTCAGAGAAGTAGAAGTAAGACACTGTTAAGCACCCTGCAATGAACAAGATGGCCCTCTACAATAAGGAATTACACACCCTTACCTGTCCGGGGTCGTGATGTGGTCTTCATGTCAATGAGGAATTTAGAAAGCTTATTTGAGAGGATAGAGGGAAACATTATCAAGATTTCCACCCTTCCTATGGGACATCAAGTCAGAAACACAAGAAAGGTTTCCAAGGAAAGAGTCACCCTTTCCTGATTTCATCAGGGTCTGCTCTGAACCAGTTTTGGGAAAGCGTAGTTTTCAGATTTTTGTTGTTGTTGTTAAACCAAGAAAGAATAAAAGAAACAGCATGCCCCTGGACTCTCCTCAGAGACAGTAGGGTCCAGCATGAGAAGAGGTTTCACTAGACAGAATATAGAGCACAAAGAGCACGTGAACACCCTCTGGTACCTCCTGTGGAGTTCTGGAAAATTCCATGGAGAAATCTGGACATAATAAAGTGTTTCTCTGAAGTAGTTGGGTTTTCTTTCTTTGTAGCAAATACAAATTATCAGCATTATTCACTCAGTTGCACATGAAATTCCAAACTTTCAGAGAGCATTTGGCTTTTTTTCCTGGTTTGTGGATAACAGGTGCAGAAGTCTCAGATACCCACAGACTGTCTTAAGAGGAACAGTGTGTAAGGAATGAAGAACAACTATTTGCCCCAGGCAAATTCTCCCAGAGTCATGCAATTCAGTTTTTTTTTTTTTTTCAACACATTTTGACGTGGCTATTGTTTGCTACACTATGAAAGATTTTAGAGAAAGCTGTAGAAAGTAAGACTGGGGGACAGGTAGAGGTGTTGAAAGGCGGTCTCATTATTTTGAAAACTTGCTTTCCTCATCTATCAACAACACATGCCCCCTTCCACACTTACTGTATTGATACTTAAACTGGTCTATAGCCCTGTTGTACTTGCATAATTCTACCACGGAGGCATCCATAGCAATCCACTAATCTCTCCCTAACCCACAGGAAGCCAGACTCTTCTTGTTCCCCTCACCCATTTGCTCATAAAGAACTGCCCAGACCTTCTCTGGCACTTTCTTTGCTCAGATGTCAGCTGCATGAAGTCACATGGTAACCACAGAGAGACTTTATGCTGTGCGCCACCGCTCAGTGTTAACAAAGCGCTAATGCTGCCTGGCGTGAATAAGGCTAGTCATTGTGGCCAAACTTCGGAGAGGTGCAAAGGGCCAAATGTCAGACTGCCAGTTAAGCAGCAAGGTGGAAAATTCTTGCCTTCCTTTTGGCTCAGATGAACTGGTTGGTGAAAAAAAATTAAAATTAAACAGGCAACAAGAAAGATTTTATTTTTGTAGTGTTTCATGTAAAGTTACACTAGCATCACCACCCCATGGATGTCCAAATGTCAAAAATGTCACTTCTTCATGCACACAGGTACATGTGCATAAAAGGATTCCATGGTGTCCATTCTGTTGCTGAGCATCCTAGCTGGTCAAATTGGTCCAAGGGAAACAATGTTCAACCCAAGGTCAATGTTCAACCTCTGCCCCACAGGTTCTGTTGAAATAATTATCTTCAGGGATTTATAGTGAGTTATAGAACATTATCTGTAGAAGTGTCAATCATTCATTCCCCCAGTAAAAGCATCAATCATCCATTCACACAGTGTCTCAACTATCACAAAAATATGCACATGCATTGCCTAGTTTGATGTTTTCAACCATCACTCCCCGTTTTATTTATAACCTACTATGTGTCAGTCTAGGGGACTTAGAAGATTGATTGAAAAGTGAAATGATGGAACTTGACCAGATAATATAGCTTCTAACATGCTGCCAGCTGGACTGACACCCAGGCCCTCTGACCTACAGAGGTAGACTTTGTATGAGCAGTATTATGTTTCCCTCTCTTCCATATGGATACAATTTAGCCTATGTATGTTTGATGAGTTGTCCTTTTCTTTTGATAACAGTGACATTTGTATTCCACCTCACTGAAGGATTTCTACACCGAGAGGTTGCCCTAGCTCACACAGAGGCCTGTCTGGGTTCTATCTATGGTTAGAAAAGACCTCAGGGCAGCTTCGCGCTGTCCTCAGATTTTCCCCAGCTAATATTTTCCTCAGAGCTTCTGCCTGAGGTTCTCAACATTTCAAAGAATTGTGTAAGGAGCTGGAGTGGACTATTTTGTTGTATTTTACAGATGGCCAAATTGTGTCACAGGGACATAAAGTAACTCATCTAAAACCACATTCAACATTCCATGGCTCTAGAGGCAGATTTCTGGGCATTTTTTTTTTTTTTTTGGTTTTTCAAGACAGGGTTTCTCTGTGTAGCTTTGCGCCTTTCCTGGAGCTCACTTGGTAGCCCAGGCTGGCCTGGAACTCACAGAGATCCGCCTGCCTCTGCCTCCCGAGTGCTGGGATTAAAGGCGTGCGCCACCAACGCCCGGCTTGGGCATTTTTTTTTACATGTAAATTCTGTAACTCTCTCTCTCTCTTTCTCTTTCTCTTTCTCTTTCTCTCTCTCTCTCTCTCTCTCTCTCTCTCTCTCTCTCTCTCTCTCTGCCTCTTTTCCCTTCTTCCCCTCTGCCCCTCTCTCTCTCTGCTTCCCGGCTTCTACTCCCTTGTCATATTTCTTCTTCTCCCCTGTTCCTCTTCTGCTCACTCCATTCTTCCTCTCTCCTTTCCCCTCTCTCTCCATTTTCCTCTCTCTTACTCTCCCTTTCTTCTTTCTCATTATTAAATTCTTTCTTCTTTTGAGAAAATGGAATTCAGGAAAGAAACTGCAGACATTTTGCATATTGAGCCTCGTGGCTTGAAGAGTAAGAATGACTTTCTCCTCTTTCCTGGGACATTGTACATATCTCTGTGTGCTGCTTACCATATCAACCTGGGATCATGTGCTTGTCCATGCCTGTTTCCTCCTCTGGGATGGAACTGAAATCAATCCATACTGTTTAGAGGATTTGTCTTCTCTCTTCTCTTTAGTATGGATGAGCAGACTTAGATGAAGAGTCGCTGTCTAAAACACTACAAGAGGAGTGTAGACCTGTTGTTTGTTATCTGCTTGCTTTTTGAAATGTGCCTCACTCTATAGCCCAGGCTGGCCTAGAACTCACTACATATCAAAGGCTGACCTAAAACTCATGACTATCCTCTATTTCAGGCCCCAAATACTGGGGTCATAGGCTTGAGCCATGACATTGGCTTCATATCCATTTTTTTAAACTAGAAAATCTTCGAAGCATTCAGCTATAGGTAACCAAGAAATGCTCTAGGCTATAGTGATAGGTAGGCCCTTTTCACACTGGGGAACATTTTAAATACCTCATGTGCTAATTTGTAGGACATTCTGGCATTATTCATTTGCTGGACAATGAGAGGCAGACATGGTTTACATAAGTGGATTCCTGTTTGTTGAGTGTTTGCAAAACTGCGTGAGTCCTCTATAAAACAGAACAACTGGGGGCTGGGGAGATGGCTCAGTCAATAAAGTACTGGCTGTGCAAACATGAGGACCTGATCCCAATCCCTAGAATTCACATTTACAAAAATCTGGGCCTTATGGGGAATCCTAGTGATGAAGAGGTGGAGGTAAGCAGGTCCCCGGGGTTCACTGGCTTGTATGCTTCAAAACCAAGTGGATGGCTCCTGAGGAACACTTAAGGTTGGCCTTTTGCCTCCATAAGCACTTTCAAACACGTGTGTACATACCTGCACACAGGAACATACACACACGAAAGCAAAACAAAACAACAAACAAACACAGAACAACTACAGAGAAAACTCTTCAAGTAGAATAAACTTTTAACAGTCAGTATTTGATTCTCCAATTTTACACACACAGGATTATGCTATGAGAGCTTGGTCCTCTCTGGATGTATTTATTTATCTTGGGGCCATGTTGTTAGAAAGTGCTTTTTCATCTGAGAGCCCAATTTCTAAGCAATCTACTCAAATTAATGTAATCACACCCGAAAGGAAAATAAAATATAGAATAGATGAATTCCCTTTATTAAAAAAAATCCTTCTCTTTCTTATTGAACTGTTAAAATCTGGTCTACAAAGTGAGTTCCAGGAAAGGCGCAAAGCTACGTAGAGAAACCCTGTCTTGAAAAACCAAAAAAAAAAAAAAAACAAAAAAAAACAAAAAAACCCCACAAAACCAAAAAAACCAAACAAACAAAAAACTTACCAATCAATGAAAACCCAATCAAGTCTTATGTCTTGAGCATCTTATCAATGGCATCCTGCCCCCCACCAAATTCCCATGAAAATATTATCTTTGACAATAAGTGACCACACCAGAGGCCCTCAACAAGGTAGAGTTAGAGAAACACAGAAGTCAAAAGGGTCAGTCTTAACTCAAAGAACATGTTGAAGTATTGGAATGCTGTCTTGCAAAGTTCTTTTTTGGGCTGGTCATTTTTTAAAATCTATTTCACACATTTGAAAACCACTAATGGGACAAGTTCTATATCATACTCTAGGTTTTAATCTCAGGCATCCTTCCACCACAAAAGCCAAGGTGAGAAAATTGGTGTCCAATGTAGAGATCCTTGTCTAATAAAGGACAGAGTCTCTGACTGCTGGCTGCGGCCATAGGTTTTACTAGCCACTGTGGAAGAAGTCTTAGGAACTCATCACTCTGGATCCCTGGGATGATTCTCACGAAGATGGTTTTTACTTGTGCTTCTTGTCGTTTTTGAGACTCTTGTTGGGGCTGACAATGTCTTCTTCTATCTCCAAGTATGTACCACTTTAGATTAAGACAGCTTTGTGATAATCACATGTTGCTTTTATTGTTATGTTAAGACTCTGTATTTTCTCTCCATGTATAATTATCCCACAGCAACTTGCCTTCATTCTTTCCAAGTGCCTAAGATAAGAACATGAAGTGCACACCGTGCATGTGTTGACCTTAGAACCAGACAGGGGTCTTTGGTCATGGCTTCTCCTGCTATGTGACTTTTTGATGCTACATTCTTTCTTTACTTCTGTCTCCTGATGGCAAGAGCTTTTCTATCTCATAAAAGCAATGTATTAAGAAATACATGACTGTATTTTTTTACCTCAACTGTTAGGTACTTCCACTGAGTTCTGTAGGAACACTCTCCTGGAAAGACTTTACGTGGGTTTTCCACAGCCTGCTACCCTCCCCAGCCCACAGGAAACTGGTCTTTTTTTCTTCCTGGTTGCATTTGCCACTTACCCTACTGCAAACAGGAATTAAGACTTTAGACAGCTGCTTACTACATAAAAATTTCAAGTTAAATATTCCCATTACATTTTCTTAGGGAAAAAGTTCACTGGGCCAGATTATCCAAGCTAATATAAATATGAAGTAATGCCAGTGGCTGCCTGCAGAAGGTGTTTTCAACTTTCCATTTGACTTAAGCGTTCAGTGTGCTGAGGTGTCTGTGACACTCAGCTCTGTGGCACATTTGTGAGTGGGATGATGTTGTAATGGTCCCATAATGGCGAATATTATGTTAATGGAGATTGATGCCAATGTGCGGTAATATGTATTTAGACAGGTGGAGGCATTCCCAACTGGCAATGTAACACGTGTGGTTTAAGAATTCACACATATAAGTGGAAAGTAGAGGCCACTAATCTTACTCTGGATTCTGCCTTTGACCTTGCATGAACATTCAACATTATTCTCTCATGGAGTCTATTTTCAGTCTTATGAAGCAATATTACAAAAATACCCCAATTGAGGGATTCTATTGAAAGAGTGCTTGGTTACCACCATAAGCAATCTTGTCCCTGCTGTGCCTGGAAAGTCAGGATTGTAGCATGAAGGGTCCAGATCTGGGTAAGACCACTGAAGTCCTTTCTCCCTCAACATCCTGCATAACACTTTTGAACATTATGGAAGCTAGCCAGTATGGAGAGAGTTTCATCATCAGATCAAGATTGATTCCTTTATGTCCTGTAAGTAAGGTGTGTGGTGTCCCCAGCAACGGGATCTTTTTGTTCAGCTGTGATGTGCAACCAAGAACAGTGACGATGCCTTACCTTATATGGGTGCCTTTAAGGGCTGCTTTACCATGACCTTAAGAGGAGGTAACCCATGCCTAGTAGCACTGTGAGTGTCATGTAATAAGCCATATCTTCTGGGAGCAGTACTTTTTGTCCACATGAGATACTGTTCTTCAAAGTCTCCTTTAATGCTTTAATTGGCTTATAAACCAGTAAGTCTTCTTATATCTTTAGTTTTGGTTAACGTGCCTCCTACTCCTCATCTTCCCCACTCCCTGCCTCCATCCCCACTAAACCTCTAGGT
The DNA here is from genome assembly GCA_902168325.1 of Peromyscus nudipes. Classification (NCBI taxonomy): domain Eukaryota; kingdom Metazoa; phylum Chordata; class Mammalia; order Rodentia; family Cricetidae; genus Peromyscus; species Peromyscus nudipes. Next base: position 7,781 of record CABHPH010123887.1, read on the forward strand.
CCCAATTTTCCCCTGCCCCATTGTACTTGCATGTCATGTGTGCTCTTCCATCCTCTTTTATTACATTTTTTTTTGTTTGGATTATAAGAGCATAAGCTACTTAGGTTCTTCTTGCACACTTCATTCTGACTAACCATCCCCTATCTCCTCATTTTCTGCATCACTTCACTATCTACATGGATCTTTTGGCCCCCAGTAATCTCCATGTCTACTTTAATACCAGTTACAATCTAGGATCCCCACTTCCTACGTTCATCCTCATATCCACTGGCCTATTGCTAGTTTCCATGTGCTCCAGGCTAAACATTCAAAGTGTAAGATTTGAAACTAGCAACTTCACTTGAGAAAGGACGGGTGGTGTTTGTCTTTTGGGGACTAGATGACCTCACTAAGTATAAAAGAAGCCTGCTCCATAGGAGGAAATTAATGTCTGGTACTGTAAATATACTCAAACTTCATGGCTAGAGAAGCCATAGGCCCTAGGGGAGAACCTATTGATGGTGTTTTACTAAATGATCATGTTTCCAAACTCCTAAATACTAATTTTATTTCCATAGATTATGCTTCTCTTTGTCAGAGAAGTTTCTCATTGAATATAATAATGCAGGGATTCATTAGTGGTTTAAAGTTATGACAATAAGTAACTATGAATGCTCACCCATAGATGGAAGCTCTATTTCAACCCCCCATACTCTCTCTCTCTCTCTCTCACACACACACACACACACACACACACCACACACACACACACACACACACACGGCTCACTGAACATTATAGAAAAGGGAACAGAATGTAAGAGCTGGGGGATATAAAATGCTGTCTTCCTGGCACAACATAGTTGTTACATACTAATAGCTGTAGTTACCCAAATGAGATTGTCATAAGACCAAGAGATTTCAAAATTCTACTATGGACAGGGAGAGGCTTGTGATCTATCCCCCCTAGTTGAGCAGTTGTGATCACCCCCCAGCTGAGGAACTATGATGCCCTGCCCCCCAGCTGATGAGCTAGTGGCAGCCAGTTTATGGCTACAGAGGCAAAGTCACTTTTCTTTGGGGATTATTAGTGGATTGCTCATGCTCCAATGGATGACCCCAAGCACATGTGAATATGACCAGTACTAATTAGATTTGGTGGTTCATTTCTTTAAAAAAAATCACAAAGTTGGGAGGGAGGAAGAGCTGGAAGGAGTGAATGGGAATGGGAGATGACTATGACCAAGATATACTGTATACATATATGAAGTTAAAAAAATCAGTAAGTGGAGCTGTAATTCAGGCTCTCCATAGGGTTGGGTGGTACAGGATATATTTATCACCTTGAAGAAGAGACAGGTTGTCACATCTTTCTGAATGTGGTTCCCAGGCATGTGATCCCTAGTGAAAACTTGTTAAATGGCAATCACCAGAATAATTTAGGAGGTTCCCCCTTCCTTTCCTTCTTCACTCATATACACAGAACAAGCAAGATCAAGAGTTCAGGCATCATAGGCTATTCTCTAGTAGTAGCCTTCGCAGTGCATTGGGATAAAACACTTCATTCACTATCCAGTTTAGGAGTCTTGACATTGCTTCCTCTTCAGTTGTCCAAATAGAACAATTCTGAGAACCTACAAAGCTGAAGCAAAACACCACAAAATGATGGGATTGTGTAAAAGAATGACTTAAGTAGAGTTCTACAGAGCATCTCTGAGTCAAAGGCATGTTTATGTAACCTTTCCCTGGTCAGCAGCACTATGCAACCCTTCCTGCAGAGATATCACAAAACACTATCTTTTCTGTTACTGCCTCACCCACAATTCCTATCTCAGCCATCTTTGGCATATCTGACAGTTTTATAGACCAGATACCTCTTAGCAAAAACTTTCTCATAATTTTATGGGGTTGTGAGTTTAAATAATAGGGAACAGAGTACAATAAAAATCCCACTTGGAAGCAGAAATAACACCCCAATCTTGGTATGCACGACAGTGCCAGTCTCTGAAGGATCCTTTTCCTATGCAAGGGTTGCCATGGGAGCCCGTCATCTTGGCTAGGATTTCTTCTCCCTGTGTGGCATGCCTTTATTCCTGCCAATCCTGACTGTCTTCTAAAGCCTTACATGTGGGCACCATTTCTACTGTTTCTAGGATCTACAGGCAATGTATCTATTTAGCATCATTGGGATGATGGATGTTTGCCTCCTTAAACTCTTCCATTTACAACATATGATTAGTTGTGACTCGGGTAGTCTAGCCCAGGCTTCTACCACCTTTATGGAAATTCACTGAATGGGGATTTCATGATCTGGATTTCATAATCTACAAGAGCACACGGAATTCTGAGACGATGAATTGTACAGGTGTTTGAAGATGGTTTGATCAGGCACCAGAAAAAACAGAATTAATTCCTGAGAATAGACCATGGGGTTTCCATCGGACTTTATTGGAGGTCCATGGCAGTTATGTAAGAGTGTCCAGAAAGGACACAGAGTAGGATTGAACCAAAGAAGTTTTAGCTAGATAAACTAAAGAATCTCCATCAATGAGAATGTGCTATTTTAGGAGTCATGTGAGTGGAAGAGATCACTTTAAAACCAGATGTATTCAGAGCTATGTGACCAGCTAGCAAAGATATAAAGAAAAAAATCCACTTTTGACTTCATGGGTTCTGGAGTAGAGATGAAGTCAAACATTTTAGAAAGTTGCTTGCAAGGATGAGATATTTGCACTCCAGAGATATGTGACTGGAGAAAAAATATTCTCACTCAGGTTTTCTCTCTCTCTCTCTCTCTCTCTCTCTCTCTCTCTCTCTCTCTCTCTCTCCCTCTCTCCCTCTCTCCTCTCTCTCTCTCTCTCTCTCTCTCTCACACACACACACACACACACACACACACACAAACATACCCCTTGCAGATTCACACACATACCCTATACAAACATACCCCATATAAACACAAACAAATATATCACATACATACACACACAAACATCTCATATAAACACACCACACACACACACACACACACACACACACACACACACACACACACACAGAGTTGTCATAGGTAGTCTACTCTACAGTATTTAATGTCCTGGCAATCAGATCTCTGCCCTGGAATTACTGGGCAATACTACTTAAGAGAGTCTGGCTTATTGATGAGTAGAAAAATGACTTATTGCTTATTAGAAAATTAATAACCTAGAGAGGTTGAGAGACAGCTCTGTGAAGAGGAAGGATAGGGAGGTAAAGAGATGAGAGAAGATAGCCAGGAGACACATCTTACCTTTTAGCCTTAAACACTCTGCAGTGGGCCCCAAGAATCCAGTTCTGGAGCCCATCCAAGAGAAAGCCTTCCCAAAGTGTGCACAAAAGATTCTTAAGTAAGCTCATAAATGTGACACCAAGCAAATACTGGCCCAAGTTCATCCCTGTCATAAAAAGAGTTGCTGGGACCATTGAGCAAAATGACTTGAGCTGGAAAAAGCTTCTCCTAATTGGGGATCAGGTAAGTGACAGATTTCAAGTTTTATTTAATTTGGTCCTGGACCAGTTATTTCTGGTCTCTGGAGTCTTGTCATGTAGAAAACCAATATAAAGTAGAAGACCAAAGAAAGCATGTGAGCTTTTTACTGTAGAAATATGAGAGTAGCCTCTTGGAGCCACATGACTTCTGTAGATGCTGAGCACAGGGCACATGCTCCCAGTCATAGCAATTTGGGGAATTATTTCTTCTGTATCCCCTTAATTATTTCAAAATCTATTGCTTGGTCTCTAGTTGGAATACTCACTACTAGAGGAAGTTTACTTGCAATATCCCTGGGCCTAAAAGTGTTCATTGTAGGAACCTGCATACTAGTGTTTTAGGGCACCCTTGTCACAATCACATAGACACATGCTTTAAATAACATGTGCTTATCACCAAATAGCTACAAAAAGGATAGAACTGAAGTTGAGGTATCTGTAGGTTTGGCTCATTCTCTTTTCCATGCCTCTCGCCTAACATTTGTTGGCTCGGTGGCCATCATGGTTCTCTGTTAGCTTAAGGGAACCTTATCTTCATCTCTGCCTTCATCTTCCCATGACCTTCTTTCACACGTCAATTCCCCAAACAAAGACAGGAAGGGGACACTGCGAATCATACTGTCTTTAGGAACTCAAGGAAAAAAGTCTCATTGAAGACAATGATCACAGGATATCAGATGTACCACTGTGCATTTCTGCATGTTGATAACCTACCTCTATTTCATAGATAAATGCCAAGAAAACTTAGGGGCCTTTCCTGAGCTGCTGATGATAAGAACCTCCTAATTAACCATGGTTCATTTTCCTTGGGATTAAAAAGTCCCAGAGCTGAATGTACTGCTCAGCCTTGGATCCTTTTTTGTTTCTTCTTCTTTTTGTTGAGTCTCTGTTTCCTATTCCCATTTCTCTGCTTTTTCTACATGGTCCTCATGTGACCCTGCCAAGCTGTTAAGTAGCTTTTCTGGAGAGAGGTGGGGTCCTACATGATGGGAGTAAAAAGAGTGGCCTCCATTGTCGCTGTGGCCTCTTCTGCGCAAAGGCTGGAGCCTGGCCACCAAAACTTCCTCAGTGAAGCTGGCCACAAACATTTTGTGGATTATTTCTTTCATTTTTACCTCCAAGAACTCCTCTTTCTCCTTGACAGGACTTTTGAAAGCAGTGGTTAACCCTGCTTAAAGCACAGAGCCGTTCATTCTCTCTTATTTGAAAGGGAATTTGGCCTTAACAATCCAATTTCAGCAAGTAACAAAGTATGGTCTTTGTTTAACAAACAATAAAGAAGGGGCCAAAGTCCTGTTTGTGCTTTAACAGTCTTTGGGAAAGAGAGTTGTCATTTCTCTGAAATAGGAGAAATATAAAACAAGAGAAAACAAATACATACCAATGAACACACACACACACACACACACACACACAAAACCACTGCTACAATCACCACCACCATCACCAACATATTGATTCATACTTCAGAGATGATTTTTGACCCTTTCACAACACGTTAAGCCATTAAGGAGGTGTGTGTGTGTGTGTGTGTGTGTGTGTGTGTGTGTGTGCGCACGCGCGCGCGCGCACATACATACATACATACATATATTCAATTTCAACTAAGGTCCTTTATTTATAAATACCTCATTAGTCATTTAAACTTGGAATTTGCCTCAAGAATTTTACTTGGCATTTGACGTTTTTTGAACCATAACAGGAGTTGTGAGTTTTAGTCACAGTTTTATAGAAAACAATAGAACAGGGAGACTCAGCAAATTGAATCAGACATATCAAATTCTATGTGTTTGCTCTTCATTGACAACTAATTCTTCCATTGGATTTTAGAGATCAAAATTGATGCTTAGATGTGCCTATATCCTCTTCAATTTACCTATTCAAACTTAATTTTTTTTTCCCAATTCTGGAAAGCCCTTTCTGGTGTACTTTCATAGTATTTGTGAAAGCCTTCTCCTTGGGAATCCTTAACTTATTTGATTACACTTTTTTTACAACTTCAAGAAAAATACCTGTGAAGCTTGAAGGTCTGTGGAAGAGTAAGAGACAAGGAAGGACAGGGGCCTTTCAAGTAAAACAGCTATGAGCCATCAACAGTGAACACCACTCTGCCGCTTGGCACCTGAGGGAAGCTTTTCCATAGCTAATCTCTCCCCTACATGGTCTTCCCATAGGCAAGTGAGCGTGGTTTTGCTTACCCTCATTCAAGGGGAACTGGCAATGTCAACCCTTAATCTTTCTACTCTCTAGAGAACATGCCAGAAGAGAGAGAAAACCAGGAATTGAACAATTGGGAGAAGGCTCAAGTTACCATCATTTTAATATCTGCTGCATTTTAAATTAAAATATAATTATATCACTTTACTGGCTGCCTTTCTACCCTATACCCCTGTCCAAGCCCCTTCCCTCCATCTCCTTCCATGTGCCCCCATTTCCAAATTGATAGCCTTTTCCTCTCTAATTACTGTTGTTGTATGTGTATATGTATGTATATGCACAAATATATGAATACAACTTGCTGAGTCTGTTTTTGCTATTTGTGTATAATGGTTTCAGGGATAACCAGTTAGGGGGCTCATCCCTGGAAGATCTTAGCTATTCCTCTCTCAGCATTTGCCTGTAGTTCCTTGTCCAGTGCTGGGACTCCATGAGATTTTTCTTCTTCTGCATCAGTATATTTCTTGCTATTGCCATCGTCTGGGCCTTGTTTATGGAGCCATTTCTAGGAGAAACTGTTTCACAGAAGACTTCCCTGGGGTTCCATCCCCTATCTCGTACGTTCGCTGAGCCTTCGATGCAGAAACTGCGATGTAGATGTATTCATTAGGGCTGGGCTCCTCATGATGCATTGGTCTCTAAGATTGTGTCCAGTTGTGGCTTTCTGTTATTATTTCCATTTACCTGTGGGTATAAGGATAACATTTAAATGTAGTTAGGAGTTTTGCTGGTCTAACAAAGTGGCGGTATAGATTCTTTTCTAAGAGCCTCACTAGCCCTGGGAAGTTAGTTAGGTTTCCAGTGCTAGACATGACTTCCCTCCTGTTGAGTGTGCTTTCAGTCCAATTGAACAGGTGGTGGCTGCTGCTATTGTGTGAATGCCACTTACCGCACCTTTATTGATATCTTGCCGTGCTGGCCATTGCTATGTTTCATTAGGAGTTATAGCTGAGTAGGACTATTGGTTGTTGCCCTATCGTGCTCTTGATGTGTTCCAGGAAGTTAAAAAGAACTGTGCATCTAAACAGTTTGTACCATTTCCAACTGGAATTTGTCTGAAAATACATGGCTATTAAAAAGCAGGCATCAGTCACCATGATCTCTTACGTCAACATCTAAAAGAGGCAATGCAAGTGATGATGTAGCTAGCTAGAGAAGATCTAAGAAGATCATTAATTCCTCATATTTCATAGACAATGGAAGTAGAACAGGAGAACATGAACAAAATTATAGTTATTTGTAGTTGGTTATAGAATAAAAGTTTGGTCAAATATTGTGATTTTCCATAAAATTAAAAATAAAACAGATGTTAGCTACGTCTACCACAGAAAATATAGTGTTGGAGACCATTGTGGGTTTGGTAACTCTATAACATGAAATAATGTATATGAATATTGAAGGATTAAAGACAATGATAGAGTCACTTACATAGGAAATCTAATAGATTGTAGAGAGCATTTCTATGAACAAATAATACATTCGAGAATGTTGATTGACATTAGTTTTTCATGTTGGGTCCAAATTCCTACAAAGGTAGAGGCCGGTGGTAACGATGCAGTTTCTGTGGCTCAGGAGATCTGGATATGGATTAGTCGGCTGCCAGGGCTGAGATGAAACAAATTCATTAAAAACAACTTTGAACCAGAATCCCATGTCTTTTTAGAGATGATACCTCTGATGAGACTTTCATTATTTCTCTCAAAGACATGAGGCTCCTACAAACAAATCAGCCCCATGTGAAGAAGTAGATAAAAGTTTGAGAATTGGTCTGGCCTGGTAATAGCTGAGAGTTTGAGAAAATAAGATTTCAACAGGGAAAAACCTTCCTAAGACAATCCAGAATTGAAGGCATGGGCAGGCAGACTTGTGTGGTATTCTGAAACCTGTTTAGGAAAGAGGAGACATCCGGTACTTTTAGACAAGGTTTATCTCACTTTGTCTCTGATATCCATGTGTCCCCAGAGCTTGACAAGATCTCAAGATCTCTTCTCAGCACATGAAATGTAATGGGGCTGTTGGGGGTGGGGGAGCAGTGCACACATTTGGGGCAAAACCTTGGCATGTGCTGCTTGAGTAATTCATGACATGAGAAATAATCTTTGCTGCTAAATACATGAAACGCTTTTCTAATAAAAGTATTTAGGCTGAGACTTGGTCTTTGTATGTTTGGAGTAGTTTAGCTTCTTCCTCGATTGTTCTCTGTTGAGGTTTTCCATCACGAGGTGAGTTTCCTGGAGTGTTTTTATTTCATTTCATCAGGATTTCATATTTATTAGAAAAATCCATGGGTACAATAGGCTTTTGTAGCCTTTATTTTGTCACTTTTGTTATAATCTGGTCATATTTGCCCAGTTTTCTAAAAGTTTCTCCACTTTTGGGGTTATTTCCAAAGAGCAAAGTATTATATGATTATTTCCACACTTTGTTTGCCATATATGTGTTTTATGGTTAGTTATTATTTTCTTTACCCTTCTATTCTTAGCAGAATGATTTCTCACTGTACAACAATCAGCTTCATTTGCTTTCCATAAAGAATTCGTTGGATATTGTGTGTTGCTCATTGTTGCAAATGTGTTGACAGTCTTGGGGGAGCTGTTTTCTGAATTTTTTCTCACCCTTTGTTCTAGTGTTTCAGTTTCTGTGTGGACTCTGTTTGCTTCTTAATGAACTATAAACTCCAGTGGGTGTGGCCTACAGTCCTGGTTCATGGGAAGCACTCTGAAAACATCTTGTCATTTATATTGTATTTTTTCATACTTAATTAATTTATTTGGATTTTTTCCCTACAAGTATCACTTGCACTTTTATTTTCTAAACAATAACCATGAATACCATTGTACTATGTTGACCAGATCTTAATAATCATTCTGGTTCTATCTACTTTTCTGCTTCATATGTAAATAAGACACTAAATCTCATTTTATTCTTATTTATATTTATATTCATTTATGAAGAGCAGAATTTCCTCACAAAAGACAGATATTTCATTGTGATTCTACAGTGATGTGATGTTTTATTAGATTATGCAAATTTCACAAAACTATGAATTTTTAAAAATTCTTTGCCAGTTTGCTACTGTGTAAACATTGAATTTTTGTACATTCCCCCTTTTCCCCTGCTTCAGCTCTTTCTGAAACCTCAACAAGTCCCCCTCCTACTTTACTTGGGTTATTTATGGGGGTGTTGCTTAGTAGTCACAACCTTTCATTCCATTATCCATGGGTAGTGACGCCTCATGACCTTCTTTGCCGCCATGGTGACATATCCACAGGTCCAACCCTACACAGGCTTATGCAGGTCATCTCAGCTACAGTGAGCTTGCCATGGACCAGCCTCTCATGTTCAGAAGACACTGTTTAGTAGCAGCCATCCCCAGTCTCTGGCTCTTACAGTCTTTTGGAACCTTTTTCTATTAGTCACTGAGCTTTAGGGGAAAGGTGATACAAACATCCCATTTGGGGTCTCTGTTGGACACCATGCCCATTTACCAAAATAATAGTTGTTATTTTTCTGCTAGGGCTTATGACCTTTCCATGCACCAGTTCTTGGCCGGATTTTCAGCACCAAGTGTGCATTCTGTACGGTGAAGTGAGCCTTAAATCCAACCAGAAGGCAGTTGGTTATCCTTATAGCATTCAAACCGTTATTGCATGAATGGCATATCTTAGCAGGCTGGTTCTTACTGTAACTCACAGTGTTCGCAGCTGCATAATCCTTTCACATCATGTAATTTAGATTTTTTTAAACCCAAATTGTATTTGGGTTCAATATAATATTCATTATGAGCATCATCTCTTTCATGAGATCAGAGAGCACAAAACCTAAAAGAACAAAATATTTTATCATGAATAATGCTTTAGAGGATGTTAAAAAGAGAAAGTCTAGTAAACAGTGAATACACGTATTTGGAAATCTCATGTCTAAAAATTGGTAAAAAATATGATAGATTATAAAATTAGAAAACAGGTTATTAAGTGAAAGAAAATTTTCAAACTGTATCCAAGTTTTCTTTTTGATTCATGTTTGTTTCTTCTTCCTTTTCCTTTTCCTCTTCTTTTTCCTGTTCTTCTTCCCCCTTCTCCTCCTCCCTGCCCCCTCCTCTCACTTCCTCCTTGCCCTCCTTCAACGTGTTGAATACATATAGTTTTGTAGGCTCACACTTTTTCTCCTCAGTATTTTGAGTTCTTTTTTTACTATTTCCTGACATTAAAGACTGGTTTTTTACGTTCTTTGGCAAATACTGGAGTTTCAGAAACTTATATTTCTTCAGTGCTTACAGAGTACTTGCATCAACCTTAAAGAAGGAGGCTGCCGCAAAGTGAATCTTTCTTTTCATAGATTTTGCTTACTGCCCCTTTGAATTTCCTTGACTAAGGGAAGTTAGCTTTTGTTACACACTTGATGGTTATTTTACCCACTTGTTGTAGTTTCTACATAATTTCTGTTTTCTGTATGAATTAGAAATACTTGCCCTATAGCATTGACTTGAGAATTTCTCCTGGTGAAATACAGTTCTGGGATGCATTGTATTACCAAATGCTAAATGTCTGCATTAAAACATGGCAAGCAGGTATATATATATGTGTGTGTGTGTGTGTGTGTGTGTGTGTGTGTGTGTGTGTGTGTGT
>CABHPH010123887.1:22522-39016 GCA_902168325.1 Peromyscus nudipes
TGTGTGTGTGTGTGTGTGTGTGTGTGTGTGTGAGAGAAATAGGCATGCAGTGTGTTGATTTTGAAATTTAATATTCATTTCAATCCAAATTTATGGCAGAAAGAACTATAAAGCTTCAAAAAAAAGCTTTCACAAGTAAAATATATGCAACCTCTGTATCTCATTATACAAGTCTGGGATTCTCCCAAGGCACTCCTTAGAAATGCTGCCTAGGCTTCAAAGTGTCTTTCAATCCTCCTGTACTGAGTGTTGACCCTACTTCCGACCAGCAACCTTATATACCAACTTGAGGGAAGATAGCTAGGGTCCTTTTTCCTCCCTCACCTGGAAGGTCTGTTGGCTTTTCAGAGCTATAGTTGGAGATCTTGGTTGTGTCACATTTTAATTTTATATGTGACCCTTCCACATTTATGAGGCTCCATTCAAGCTTTGTCTTTCTTGCCTTTTGGTAGTGACCTTACCTTCCTGTTATTTCAGTAATAATATGAGCAAAACCTCCCAGACAAGATTCTGGTACCCTATCTGCAGTCAACAATGACTAATGAAATACATCCCGTGATGTATCCTAGAGAAGAAAATAAAGCATGCCCTATCAGGCCATAGGGGACGATAAAGCCAACAGAATGAATAGACATTCATTCTAGAGAAAAGACAACAGTTTCAGGGTCCAAGTATTCTTGAGGTCAAATCCTTGCTCTAGAACTGGCATGTCCTGAGACTTCAGAGAGACAATTTAACATTCTTGGCACTTTGACTCTCTGCAAGGCAAAATGAAACACCTCCTCCCAATGGCTCTAGTGATAGTACATATGTCTGTAATACATATGCATGTCTTGCTTACTGGCTGAGCTGCTGGAGTCACAGTACTAATTACTATAGCAAAGACAGTGATGGAAATAGTGTGACAGGATTCGTTTGTGTACATGGCTCTGGTGGTAGTTTTGGTGGGGGGTTATGAGGGTGGTGATGACGGCAGAGGAAGTGGTTGTATGGATATTGCTGGATAGTGTTGGTGATGGTGCCCGTCTTTGAAGGTAGCCCTGGTGGTACTTGAGATAATAGTGGTAAGTGGTAGAAGCAGTGGAGGTGGAGAGGGAAGCACTGGTGATGGTAGTAAGGGTAGTGGTGGTATTGGATGTATTGCTCATGATTTTGAAGGCAGAGATGGTAGTATTCATGAAGGTAGAAATGGGACTTTTTGGAAGTAGAGAATGCAGTGTTGGTAGTGCTGACGTCAAAGGTGTTAATGGCAGAAACGTTGGTGTTGGTGACGAAAACCTGGTAGATCTTGGACCTTGGCCAAATAAGAATCAGTATTTGTCTTTGTGCTAATGGTATAAGAAGCTAGCACGACTTCACACCAAAGGTTGCTCCCATACTTGCTGTTTGCCATGCTGTATAAAAATCTTGCAGCTGAGATCCCGCTCATTAAAATTGTTAAACATTTTCATATCTAAGGTTCTTACTGTTTAAGCACATCATGTATTCCTTCTTCATCTACCATGATATATTACAAAATGCAAAATATAAAAGTAAGACCTCAGAGGATAGTTATAAACTTAGGAAACCCAGCTTCTGCATGTAACTACCCTTTAGGTTATAACCATTACCGTCACAGAGGCTTATATAATTCTTAAACAGAGTTAAACAAATTTTCCCATTTGAGAGTTGAGGGGGGAAATGGAAGGTTTTCTAGACGTAGGGTAGCTTTCCAAGGTCACACACGCAGTTGGAGATGAAGAAGACGGGAGTCTGAAGTTCAGGCATCTGTGATGTTTGCTCTTTCACTATCCCGGCTCCCCAAGCAGAACTTAGGTTTTCAGGAAGGAGATGCATTCTGGCTCTTTTCTTGCCATCAGCACCTAATGCAGAGCCAGTCACATGGCAAGTGGCCTCTAATAAGTGCCTGTGACATGAACTCGTGAGAGCAGCTCACACCATAGATGAATATTCTGCCTGGTGTAAATGTGATGCCTGGGGGTATCATTACAATGGCCACTCTGTGAGCAAAAATCCTGGGCTCTGGAAGTTAAACAGATGAGACCAGCCTGAAGGAACCCAGAGACATCTTCCCTGATGATGCTTCCGAATGCCTCTGGACAAGGCTGAGACATTAACCTCTTCTCTGAGGTCTCGGGGAAGCACTGATTCTTGCTCTATTTGTGGGGAGCAGGCCCTGGTGTTTGGGCTGAGGCTGAAATGTATACCACACATCTGGCGTTGGGACGGTTGGGAGGGCTGCTGTGGTCAGCAGCCAGGGGAGCAAGGCCATTTCAGGGCGGTTAAGCTGGAGTAACTCGAGTACAGCAGGGTCTGAGTCATCGTCCTCAAGGGAAGCTCCCACTCGGGCGGAACCTGACACCTGAACCCATCTGTGGCTTTGCCCTGGCTGGCCCTGTTCTGCCCTGTCCTGTCCAGGACAGCTCAACTTGGACAGGACAGGACAGGCCCCACTTGGTTCTAGCCCAGAGGAACTGAGCCCAACCTGCAAAGCCAGTGATGTCAGCAAGGGTGAGACATCGTTTGAGCTGAAATCCTGGAGTCCTGTGTCTCTGGGTCACTGTGTCCATTCATGAACCACTCCCTTCCCACCTCCTTCTCCCTATCTCTGTGTCTGTTTTCTTTGCTCTTGATCTGTGTGAATCTTTAGGGTGTTGTTGACATGTGTGTTTAGGTAATATTTGTTTCCTGCAAAAGAAAAGCATAGTTGATTTTTTTTCCCTATAATGTGATGGGTTGAGGAGCATCAATTACAAAGGGCTTATAAAAATGACCCTTACATGCAAGGGCTGTAAGTGCTTGAGAATTTAGATAACTGAATAGAATTGGCCTTTAAGCACAGAAAATGCAGTCGCTTGCTGTAGCACAGTTTTTCATGAACACTGCACTGACTGCCTAGGAGTGTTCATGTAGGACTTGTACCAAGATGCAGAGCAGTAGTGGCCATGGTGGTCACAGTGATCACGGTGGTTTGGTGACCCAAAAACATCACCTAGATGAGCTAGATCCGAGAGGAAGATTTGTGGGTAAGATTTAACCCCCTTCCTCAAATATGACCACCCATTGATAAATACAGAAACTTTGTGTCTGCTTTTCATCAGATCAATATTCAAAATACTTAAAAAATATGTCACACTGGTAGTACAAAACACCACTTGTTTGTCCCCCAGTCTTGGAAAAGCGATTGTTACATACAGTATCATATGTCAAGGTATAGAGCACTGACCTCTGATCTTTGTGGCTCACTCCTTGCCTCCTCCAATCATATGGTGGGCCAGTTGCTGTCTGATGCCACTCAGCAGATTCGGGGTGAGGTAGAAGAGTTAGAAGACCAGTAGGAAGGGTGCAGTCCCCCGGCTGACTCTGTTCTAAAAAGGATATCATGAAGGAGGAAGCAACTGAAATGTGAATGAAGAAATCAGAGCCTGGAGGTGGGATTCTGAGGTATAGTTTACGCAGTATAGAAGGATGAATTTCTGATGACTCACTGAAGAGACAGAAATGACGAGAAATAAGAAAGGATGAGGAGGATGGATGGAGGCAAAGAGGTAGCCAGGCAAAGAGACACAGAGAACATGTCAATCTAGATTGCTAGATAGAGCAATCTGCTGACACATTAGGAGACAATGCTTAGAAGCTCTTCTTACATTCCAAGTTGATCTGCAGGCTACTCATCAAACTTGGCCTGTCCAGCCTGTGGTGTCTCATCTATCTGTATAATGCCCAACCTAGTCATGAGAAAAACATTCATGCAACAACTCAGCCCCACACTTCCTGCGCCCTGATTGTCCTCTGATGAACCACAGAACATGCAAGCATCTAAGTTCACTTTAGTAGTTACTTCTAGAATAATTGAAAGTCCTTCAGAATCTACTCATACATATCTGATGGCATTTTTCCCCCATGGCAGTGAGAGTTTTGGTGAAAGCATTCAAGGTATTCCTAAGGAAGAAGACTCAAAGCCTTGGATGGTAAAAGTCCTAAGTATTTAACAAATAATGATCATTTAAAATAGTCTACACAGGGAATTGTCATTTTAGTTTGATAACTCTAACAGAAATAAATGCAAGCCTTGATATAGAACTCTGGTACTGAAGATACTTCCTTGAAATTTTTTTTTCTGTCCCTTATGGATACCTATTATAAGCTTTAGGGTCTGTTTTTGGAGAAGGTTACCCAAAGAAATAGAAGGAGTTTGGTTTTTTTGACTCCTTCTCTGTACTACAGTTAGTCATTCCAGAGCATTGCTCAGTGGCTTCATGTGGAGAGGATGACACTCACTATGACGACTTTCCCAGAGTCCACTGTGGTACTCAACATGACCTTGGTTTGATGCAGGCAAGACATGAAAAATTTCAGGATGGCTGACATGCATGATGTCAGCATCAGCTTGCTGCACAGCACAGCAAGCAAGGTTCTTGACCTGTCTCATCCATTTTTTGATGAGTGAGCTCAGTTTTAAGGGTTTCTGACCACCATGCTTTGAATGAGAACACTTCACATGGATTTGAACCATTCCAGTAACCTGAGAGAAGAAGAGGATGCCAAAGACTTAGCAGAGAAAGGCTGCCTGGGGTTCCCTGGCTTCTTAGAAAGCAAAGTGGCGTTATCTCCATCTATCACCATAAATGGCCTGCCCGAACTTCTAGTGTCTTCAGTTTGCGTCATAATATTTCATTCAACTACCCATTCGTTACACACACATTCTGAAAGCAAATAATGTTAATGTAAACAATTTGGGAAGCATTGTTCCATCTGCTGAAAATGTGCAGTAGTTGGTTTGCCCCTTGTCTAAACTGGGGCAGCTACTCTCAGGCAAGTTTGGGAGGTAAATGAACTGTCTGGATGCTTTTCTTGGCAGTCTCTCTTATTAGTGGGAGGTGGCAGTAACGAGAACATGAGGAAGACGGAAAGTGTTTACTTAAAGTCATGGCCAAATGGCGAGGGAGAGTTAAGATAAATCATAAGCTGTCAATGATGACAACTTCAAACTGCTACTAGTTCACTCCTGTTTATGGAGTCTCCGATGCTGCATTTGGAACGTGAAAGGGTTTAGTAAAGCCTTATTGGTAGACGTTGCTGATTGAGTACATCAGTGTTGGAGACAAAAGGTAGCAGCCTGCACATAAGGAATACTAATGGCAGCATAAAGCCCTGCTCCAGTCTTTCTGGGTGAGCCAGTGCCCGGTGAATGGACATCACTGGCTCCAATCTCCCGTTAAGACTCAGTCTGTGCTTCATCTGAGGCTTGCTATACTGTTGCCACGTGGCAAACCATAGCATCAGATGGCCAAAGGGATAAAAGTACTGAGTTCTGTGCTTGTCTGGTTGCCTTTCTTGTCTAGGTAACTGCTGAGCTCCTGACTTCTGAGTTGCAGCTCAGACCTTGGCAAAGATAAACAAAAAGCCACACTCTTTTGGGGACATTCCTCAATGACTTTCATGATTTCACCCCAGATTCTTTGGCAAATGAGCATCCAAAGATTTGGTGTTTGCCAGGTGTGCATCATGGAAAACAAGATAATGATGTCCTTCTTTCTGTGATCTATGCCTTCAAATGGCCTTCCTTGAAGAATCCTGGAAGAGGTGAATTCACCCAGGATTTCTACTGGGGGCATCCTGAAAATGAAAGAGAGGACTCATTTCTTTTACAGAAGAAAACCAAACTCATATTATCTGGTAATGTCTTAAAAACAAGTTTTAAATGCCTGATTTTAAAGAAGGGGAGATTAGGACTTGAGAAATCAAAGGTAAGCTATGGTTTGAATAGGAAATGTCCCTGCCCAGCTGGTTCATGTACTAAACACCTGGTTCCCAGGAAGTGGTACTATTGGAAGGTTGAGTAACCCTTAGTAGGAGATCTAGTTGCAGGGGGAAAAAAAAGGCCTCTAGGGATGTGCCTTTGAAGGTTATTTGGTTCCTCCAAAATAGTGCTTCTCACTCTTCCTAATGCTGTGACCCTTTGTATACAATCCCTCATGTTGTGGTGACTCCCAACCATCACATTATTTTGTTAATACTTCATATATGTAATTTTGCTACTGTAATGGACTGCAGTGCAAATATCTGATACACAGATGATCTTAGGCAACCCCGGTGGAAGGGTCATTTGATGCCCCAAAGGAGTCATGACCCATAGGTTGAGAACTGCTCTCTCTACTTCATGTCTACTACTAGTTGATCACTCAAGTTTTAAAACCCCTATTATTATTTACTTTAGTTGTGTAGAAGAAAATAAAATACCTGATCTTGACAACTGAAGAAAGGGGCCTGAGAAATGAACTTCAGGGTTATCAGGGTGATAAAAAGGGAGCAGTACTTTAAGGGGTGAACTTCTCCAAATAATCTACTGTGCATTGTGGATTGGATTCATTCTTCTCAAAAGATACAGTGCTCTACCATTCTCATCTTTGCATGTGACTTAGTTTGGAAATAGGATCTTTTCCTATATCAAGTTAGTATGAGCTCATTAGGGTGAGCCTCAATCCAATATGACTGTTTTTCTTAAGGGGAGCTTTGGACACACACACACACACACACACACACACACACACACACACGGAAATCCATGTGCAAATAAAGACGGAAATCTCAGTGATGTGCCTATAAGCTGAGGAATGCCAAAGGTTGCCAGCGATTACCAGACACAAGGCAAGAGACACAGAACAGACCCCCTCCCAGCCCTCAGAAGACAGCGACGACACTGCCAGCACCTTGATCTTGGGTCTGTAGCTACATATCCTTGAGACAGTAAACATCTGTTGTCTAAGCTGCCCAGTTTGTGGTGTACTCCCAGAAAACGAGTGCAGAACCAGATGGTAGACTGAGCTTTGAAACAATCAGGCTTATGGGGAGAGAATGCAAGATAGAGGGAAACTAGGCATGTATCAGCCACAAGAAATGTGGTTCCAGGAGGTTCTGACCAGTAAAAGATGACTGTCCCAACCAGGGTCTGTCTCTGTCAAGCTACGCATGACAATGTGATAACTATTCACAATGTGATAACTATTCAAAAACAACACTGATGGATAATGAAGAACTTTAGAGGATTTCAGATTGCAGAGTACTGCAGCATTTGAACAAGTTGTTCATCAGGGAACAAGTAAGCTTTCTTGGCTGACACAATTATCTCTCTCTCTCTCTCTCTCTCTCTCTCTCTCTCTCTCTCTCTGTGTGTGTGTGTGTGTGTGTGTGTACACATACAAATCAAGGAAATCAAGTGTCATGTATTCTCAAAATATGCTTCAAAAAAGACAGGATAATTATTTACCCCTCCCCACAATATGTTCAGTAAGTTACTACTACTTAACACTGAAGCTTCTTTGATTAGTTTCAAGCAGTTGTATTTGTAAGTTCTGAAGCATCAGTGTACTGTAACTCGGTTACAGAAAGGGAATGTTTTTAAAATAGTCACTTGACTAAAGTAGGAACTTCAACTCGTCATGCTTTGGAACTATATCCTCCCCACATTAACGTCTCTTAGAATTTTCTAGACTTTTACCCTTTCTAAGACAATCAAATTTCCTTGTTTTGCTTGGGCCTTCTGTCTGGCTGATATGTCCTTAGTGTCTTTCGTGTGGTGACTCCTAATAAAGAGTTTTGTTTTGATGGGATCATGGCCTCCACTTAACGTCAACCTGGAATTTCCCATCTAGACTAGGATCAGAGGAGGAATGAAACAATCCTCTCGTTGATTCTCTCTGTGCTAGATTCCAGAGGGACTTCCTAAAGACCTGAGGACATCAGCAATTCCACTCACAAAATCACACAGACCTTAACCCTGTCTCGACAGAGCACCACCAGACCTAAGTCTGCTGGGTACCTGTCTCTCCATGAGAACACAAGCACATCAGTCCTATTTCAAGGTGACCCTTGCTCATAAGTGAGCATCCGGCTGGCTCTAGAGGACCGGCCACTTCAGTAAATACAACCAGACACAGACTAATATGAATAACTATATCAGTGCTGAATGGATTCACTTATTCATCCAATCACTTTTGGATGCTGATTATAATGAACAAAAAGGACACATTTTCTAATCTTGTAGAAGTCAAGTTTGATGGAGAAGAAAAATCAGGAGGAAATAAAACAATTGCTCAGGAGAGAGATTAGTGTTGGAAAGAAAAGTATAAGACTAGTGTGCAAAGTAACGGGTGCCTAGGACCCCAAGGAGGCAGGGAGATGAACAATGCTTTCTGAAATCATCACTTTACAATTGAGAGTAACCTAAGTCACGTGACATAAGAGTGGCGCCCAGGAACTTCAAGAAGGGAAAGCCCCTCCCTTGGGTTCTATTCCATGGAGTATGAATCTGTGAACCTGCACAGATTTATTCCCACTGCCCTTCTTCATTTTCTCGAGAGGTTCATGAAGAAGTTATGCATTGCGTAAGTCAGAGTGTTTGGCTACAATGGTAATTTTTTAAGCATTTAATTTTAGGAGCTTTCTAAAGTTCAAAAGTCTGTCCCAAATAGAAGTTGCTGTTCACACCAGGTACTCTGAACTTCCTATTTCAAAGTTCTTGCTTAGGATCTATTTTCTGTATTATAAAAGTACAACAGAAGAGGTTAGAGAGTGCAATGATTGTCCTCAGCAGTTAGCCCATGTATGTCTCTCTAAAGAGATGTGGGCCTTTTGGAAGAAACACTAGATTGAACAGGCTAGGGAAGCCAGCTCTGTCATTGACCATGTGTCCTTGAACAACGTTATTAAAACTCTTTGTTTTTATTTTCCTCAACTCTGGAATGAGTTTAGTAATACTTAAATCAGAGCATGACAGAAAGAAACACAAAGCCTCTGGTCAAATATATGGGATAGTTCTGCACAATATTAGATATCAAAAAATTTACCATTTTCTCATTTGATGATACAGTCATTCAGTCATTCATTGTCCTGGGAAGCAATTTAGGAAATGAATGAGTTATTGATTCAAACAATATGGACCCCACCATGGTAATATCACAGTACAGTTTCTCAACCCTTAGATGACACATCATATCTCATAAAAAATAATGTCTCTGGAAGATGGTATAACAACTTCTCAGTGTGACAATGCCTCTTTCTCATAGTATCATAGTAGTATCACCCGTCACTTAAATGAGTACATTTTAAATGTGCCACTATAAAAGTGACAGATATGTGATGTATGTTAATTAGCCTGATTTAATCATTGCATAGTTTTTACATTAGTCAAGATCTCATACTCTACTATTAATGCATCCTGTTAAGATTTGTTGGTCAAAATATTTGAAAATAGGAAATCTATGAGAGAATGTTGCTGATGGTATGGAGAACTAGGTCTGTCTTGTGTCACTTATATGAAGAAAACACCGAAGCGTATATATTTTGTATATTTCCCATGCAGCTGAAATTGTAAGGATTAATAAGAAAAAAATCAAATTGTCTCCCTAAATTGTTTTAATTAATAGTGAAGTTCTAGCATAAGAACCTCAGGGTTTTTTTTTTTAATGATAACAACCAAAGTTAGGGACTCAGAGAACCTCCTAATGCATTTTCTAGCTATGAGATTTTGACAACAGTGAACTTTCTGGGGATCCTTTTCCATTCTGCATGGTTGCCACTGTGATCCTTGATGGGTTCTGGTCCCCTGATGTCAATTTTTCAGGTAACGGCTTCTGAGGGTGAAGTTATTACTTCCAACCTTGTACTCCACCAGGTATGAGCCAAGACCTGTGTGCCTCTTATAATTCTTAATGGAATTGTGATGGTAACAGGAACTTGGAAAACAGCCACTTCGTTCCTTAATCCTGATCTTTACTCCTTTTTTTATTATTGTATTTTTGATATTATAATGTAATTACTACATTTCCATGTTCCTTATCCTTCTTTCAAACTCTCCCATATATTCTTTCCAACTCTAAATTTATGGTCTTCTTTCATGAATTGTTAATATATATGAGGTCCCATTGAACTAGTGTTATATCAATTCACTATATGTTAAAGATCAATATCCCTGATCAGATCAGGTGTGAGGGCCTGGGCTCTGGTTGTCTGCCCATCTTTTAGGCTTCATATTGAAGCTCGCAATTCCTTTGTTTCTGTCACTTAGGAAACAGGCCTAGGATCTATTTGCCTGGTGATGAGAGATAACTTTTTATGGAAGAGCTGGTTTTGTATTTTGTTTGTTGTCTTGTTTAAAGACCCTATTTCTGAAATGTCTCTAGGTTAATTTTATTTCTTTTTCCATGTAGTACTTTCTTTATTTATTACCTCTGTCTCCTGTCTCATATGAGCAGCCCAAAAGATGCTAAGATGGCAAGATAAGATATTCCAGTTAGAGTCAGGGGTCTGGATCAGGATCTGAGAGGATGCCATGTGTCCTAGACACAGTACCAGAGAGTTCTGACTGTGTTTACTTGGCATTGGCCAAGCTGATAATAAAGAGAACTTCAATTTCTCGTTTGCTTCAGTGCTTGTTTTTATAGACTCTTTGAGGACTTTACAGGGAAGAGCTGTGAGGTTAGAACAGGATTCAAGATTTCTGGTCCTTTATCCCTAGGGCAATGCCATCTAACATTACCAAAATATCACCCCTCTTTTTCTAAAATGTGGCTTTACCTTTGAGAATACATCCATCTAATTCTTTTATAGACTTGAAGGATAAGCATATTTATTTTCCAAGTTGTTTTTATTCATTGGTATTCCAACACATATGGTATCCAAAATCATAGTGAGATAAAGATGCCATTGGAAAGTACTGGGTAGGTGGTACAACTCCATGGAAAATAGGTCTCAACTATAAAAAGCAGCATGGGACCAGACTTTGGGGGTGATAACATTAGCATGAATGTGCTTATCTGACTGGCCACTTTCAGAATGAAAAAACAAGGATTATCTTTCCTTATTTTGGAATTCATACATTTCATCATTTTGGGTAGGAAGAGATGTTCATTTGCCACGTGGAAGATTGTTGGCCTATTACTACTCCCACTTGGCTTTTGTTTAGTCAGAGGTGAAAAAAAAGTGGCAACATATTTCAGATCTTAGTGGCTTAGCAAGGAAAAGTAAAACTCAATCAAAGCCAGAAATATGATGTGAGATTGCTTAAAGTCTTCATTTAATCCTTTCTTCTTCCCTTTGCGGCTGTGGGAAACAACTATTTTTGCTAGCAGAATGACAAAGAACTTGACCTTTCAAGTGACTGTCCATAAGCACCTTGCGTGATAGATAAAGATGAGAACACATCTTAATCCTTGGTATGTCTGTGGCATTTAGCTCATACAGGCACCTTACATGTTCCCTTTGAAGGAGTACACTGACTTTGTTTCCGATTCCAAATTAAGAATTAGGTGTAGGAAAGGACTGTCTAAATAAAACTACATTCACACAGGAATTAAGACCAACAATCGCTAAATGGCACTTCATAAAACTGCAAGCTTCTTCACAGCGAAGGAAAACAGTCAAGTAATACATAATCCCACAGGATAGAAGGGGATCCTTGGCACCTATATACGTCTGATAGAGGATTAATAGCCAGAATAAGTAATGAACTAAAAAACAAGTCAAGAAAACAAGGAACCCAATTAAAAAATAGCTTATGGATCTGAACAGAGAGCTCTTAAAAGAAGAAATACAAATGGCTGAGAAATATCTTTAAAGATAACCAACATCATTAGCAATTAGGAAAATGGAAACTAAAACTGCTTTGAGATTTCATCTTACCCCAGTCAGCATGGCTAAGATCAGGAAAACAGCTGACAGCGAGTGGTGGAGAGGGTGTGAGGAAAGGGGAACACTCATTTAAGGTTAGTGGGAATGCAAACTGCTACAACCAATCTGGAAAACAGGGTGTAAAATTCTCAAAAAACACAAGGAATTAAAATCTATTTGAAGATCCAAACGAGGATCAGTGGCTTGCTCAGCTTTCTTGGTAGATGATCAGTAGATCTTGCAGTAGATGGGAACTAACATAGAGACTTAACTGGACAATGTGTAGAGAATGAAATATTTTGGAGCACTCGGTCATAGTGAGATGTGTCATCAAACCCCTCCCATCAGGGGCCAGGGACCTGGGTGGAAAAGGAGGTAGAAAGGTTGCAAGCTCCAGAAGAGGTGTATAACTCTGAAGACAATAGTGTCTTCCAGACACAACAGGACTGAGACAAATAAACTCACAGATACTATGGCAACACATGAAGGCCTACACAGGTTCAGTCCAGACCAGATTCCAGCACCAAGACAGGGAAGTGGACATGGGCTCCCACCCTAACCAAGATGTTAATGTAAACTGACATCCACTTTCAAAAAAAAAAGTTAGTTTTCTCCAAAGAAGACTCACCGGGTATATTAATCACCTTTAAGATAGGCTCGATGCTCAGCAGTGGTTGGCCAACACAAAGCAAACTCAATGATATTTTTGTAGACCTTTGGTCTCATTATGCTTGGTTTGGGCATTTTTGTCTTATTGTTGTTTTGCTTATCGTTTCCAATTTTGTGTATTTTTATTTATTATTTTTTAATTTTTTATTTATTTCTGTGTTGTATTTTTTTCTCTTTTTTTAAATTCTTTTTTTTGTTTGCCTACTTGTTTGTTTTCTAAAAAAGAAAGGAAGAACATCAAGTTGGGTGAGTGGGGAAGTAGAGAGGAGATGGGAGGAGTTGAGGGAAAGGAAACTATGATCAGCATTTGTAGCATGAAATTTTTCCAATGTGTTTGGAAACCAAGTACACACAAGCATGATGCCTACCTATCAGAGACATGCCCTTATGACCCTGCTTTTTGAGCGGCTGACCTCTACTCCTGTTTCCACTGCATTCAATTTTCTGCCAACTTCTTTATCGGAAATAACTATGTTAGTTAAAGTATGGCTATTTTATCATAAATAATTCTGAACATCCAGTAGAGTCATGAACAAAGCTTTATTTCTTGATTTGGTATGTGTGCAGGTGTGTGTGTACACACATGTGCTTGAAAGGGTTGGAGGTTGCTGCTACATACACTCATTCAGGAGACTTACACTAACATATAGTTTCCAAGGATGCCCAGGGAAGACAGGAAGACTAGAGACTGCTTTTGATATTAAGTACTACTAATAATTTTATCCTAAACATTCTTTCTGGACAAGCATATGATTGATATTAGAATAGTGAAGGTAACATTCAATATGTATTGAGTTTAACAGTTCATTTATTAGATATACTACACATTATCATGTTTTGAAAATATCTTATTGATTAGTTTTTATATGAGTGCCTTAGAATTTCCAATTATATTTTTTATAATCACATTTTATTTGTTGTACTTTGCATGGAAAAAGACAATCAAGATAGTCAGGGTTGACAAGCTAATGATCATTTTTGGTGAGCATTTTGATACCTTGGTTTTTTGACCCTTGCCTAACTGGACAAATAAAGTCTGTGAACTTGTGGAGTAGCAATGTTAAGAAATCACTCTGAATGCTATTGATGGAGAAAAGAGGGAATGAATGGACAACTGAGGATTCATTGTACTATCTACAGTATCTATAGAAGACTTTCCTAGGATTGTCCACTGACACTTAGTTACTTCATAGAAAATGCCAACATATTTTATCTAACTAGCAAACACCCTGTCCTATACAGTGCATCATCTTTAAAATACTTGGCATACCTAATACAGTACATCCTATGGAAGCAATTGCTATGCTATATTGATTAACAATTAAAGACAAAGAAATAGCTCCTGTGTGTTCACAAGTTTTTCAGGCATAATTTTGATCTATGATTGCATTTTTAGACTTGGATCTTGTGAATGCAGAGAAGGGTGATTGCACAAGAGCAAAAAGAATAGGGGAATGTTTTATCATTACTGTATTTAAAATACTTTTGTTGATATTATACAAAAGAGAAGCCAGTGTAAACACACATACAATTATTTTCTATCTCAATGATAAAGAATAACTTTCCATTAGATACCAAGTGGCACTGAGCATAAATGTTATTAATTATTGAGGATTATGATCTACCTCTATCATTTTCTTTGTATTTTTTCACTGTTGTCATTTAGAACATTTGTTCTACTAAACAAGAGGGCGGAGCTTTGAACTCAGGCCCAAGTGGCTCTCCGCTAGCACCTGATTGCTGTTGATAAGCTCCTCCCTGTTTCACAATCTTCCTTATCTTTCCAGTGACCAGTCTTTAAATATGTATTTTGGCTATTTTTTTCCCTCAGACAATTCCAGAGTTACTGGAGTGAGAGTCTGGAGTAGACAGTTACTCATGAAAAATGTCATTGGATTCTTTGTAGAAATCTTGTAAATATTAATATAAGAATAATATTGTTGTGAAGACTATATGCAAAACACCTTATAAAGCAAAGTTAAGAGATATCCTAGTTCATATTCTGGCAGTCTCAATCATAAACTATAAAAAACAACAACAAAACAGTTCTCCAATAAGTAAAGGAAGGACTGTTGATTGCATAATTTCCTTCCTTGACTCACTGTTTCAAAGTAAGAGAATGTGTATGTTCTTTAAGGTAAGAATAGTCTATGAAGGACAATCCCATGAGGTTAGTGCTTAGAAAGCAAGATGCTATTGGTAAAGGTAAGAAGGAAATGCCAGTGTTTCATGTGAAAATAGAAAACATTGAGGTGTCCTTAAGGTCACATGACAAATTAGACCATATGTAATAACCTATTTGGGTATTCAGCAAATGTTTAAAAATCCTACTATGAATCCAGGTGAATTTTTTCTAAAATCCAGAGTACACAGGAGCAGACGATGGACTGGTAGAAAAATAAAGGACTGGAGAATGTCATTAATTGCATGGTGTGAGACTTAGTGGGGCCTGATGGGAATCAGAATTGAGGTCTGTCTTGTTCATAATACATACAAGATGAATATACTAGTTAAGCCTCCTGACAACACAGAGCTGAGGGAGGAATACCCCTTCAACCAAAAGTAAGACAAATTCAGAATCTTTGAGGTTATACCCCTGGTTTTCAAATTCTCAAACATTGATTGATGCTAGTTCCTGAACCTTTACATCTGGGGGAGACGATATGACCTACAGAGAAAGTGTAGAAGACCTCATCAAAAGTTGTTTTTTGGCAAAAATGAAAGAGGATTACAAGAGTATAATTTGAATGCCTGAATTGCTTTGCACAATGCCAAGATCTGGGACTGAATTCTAGATAAGGCAAGTTTCCCAGCCTCCTATTTCAGTCATGTCAAAAACAAGGAGAAGAGAACGAGAGTGGTGCACAGATATTTTTCACTCCGTGGAATATTTTCAAAACTGAAGCTTGTCATCAGGGGCCAGCCATGTCATGGGGACTAGACCACCATGAGTGTATCACCACAAACAAGGCACAAAATCAAGGTATATGGAGACTCGAGTTTTAGACTTCCTTCGAACTCCACATAAGTGTAAGAAATACTATCTTTCTCCTAAAGAAGAAATATGATGTATCCATTCTACTTCTTAGTAAACATCATACGTGTATTCCCAATACAGAAGGTGTAGACAGTTCATATAGATGGGAAGGCCACTGATATTCCTATTTTTCCCTCTGTTGGTCTTACCACTCTTCATCTTTCCAAACAGAACATTTGTTTGGAGTGAACAACAGTGTTTGTTTCCATTTTGATAACAGTAGAAGAAAACTGCACATACCACTTGAATTTGGAAGATCCCATTTTTTAACTAAACTATGTGGTTACATTCTTGAAACACAGCTGGCAGGGTTGGGTTTCCAAAAATGCTATTTTGGTGGCACTGTGGGACACTCTAAGGGATGAAGAATTCTACAGCTTGGCTTACTGCTTGGAGTAGATTACTTAGGAGGAGAGAAAATGCTTGAATGAGCTTAGATTCAGGGTTGTGAATGACAGGGCTAGTCAGAGCCTTTTTAGGGTTGAAAGTGGGGAATAGAACTATACTAGATTCTAAAGTGGCACTAATAGTTGGAAGTAACCTTCAAATATTTGATGTGTGATAGAAACACATGAGGAGAGCAGACAGTTAAGGCTTGAAGGGGCTGGAAAAGCTATCACTTTCATGTAGGTCTTAAAAAAAATTATTCTGAGTCCTAGGATCTACATCTAAAAAATGCCCTTAAATTCTTGAATATGTTGAGGACATCATAGCCAAGCAGTGCCCTCACCAGGCATCTTTTGGGTTTTAGAGGTCGCAGTCATGAAGAGAGTCCACACTTAGTTGGAGTTTGAGGACGCAGAATGAGAAAATGTTACCACAGAGTGCTCCCTCCTAGCACTGCAAGGTAAACACTGAGGACTAAGAGTGAAAGGGTGAGGCTTAAGGTCAAGAAAGATTTCAGAAGAGGGGTTGGAGATGCGTAGGAGTGGTAGAACATTCGCTTGACATGAAGGCAGCCCTAGGTTCAATCCTGTCTTAGTTACGTTTCCATTGCTGTGATGAGATACCATGATCAAAGGAACTTACAAAAGAAAGGGTTTATTGCCCTTCACAATACCAGAGGGTTAGAGTCCATGACTGTCATGGTGAGATAGCTAGTCCATGACTGTCATGGT